>JAUTXW010004204.1:4767500-4955000 GCA_030620095.1 Kuschelorhynchus macadamiae | reverse complement strand
TTGTTCTCTTTATCATACTTGTATCCTTTTTTAAAATATTGGTTGTTTTGTCCAGTGTATATACCGTTGCAATCCTTACAGGAAATTTCATAAACTATATGAGTTCATTTTCTTTAGGAATTTTTGATTTTAGTTTAATAAAGTTTTTTTTAAAAGGTTATAGCCTTCGAGATGTTATGTTTTTTAAATATATTTTGTAAATTTTTCCGATATTTTGGGTATATATGGAAGTGACGTGTATTTTGTGTTGTCTTTATTAAGATTTAAATTTTTGTTTGATGGGTGGCTTGTGCTGTAAAATGTATGGATTCTTGGATAGTTGTTGATTTTTAGAGCTTGTTTTCTTTTTTCTATAGATTTTTTTCTATGATCGGGATCCGATAATTTTATCCGCTAACTCCCCTACACCAGATTTTTTTTGAGATAGTGAATATTCGGAATCGAAATGTAAATATCTAGAAGATCAGATGTCTTTAGTGTGCCATTCAGTTTTTATAGCATTTTTAATATGATTTAATGTAAGGTCTAAGAAATTAATTTTGTTTTGTGCTTCTTCTTCTTCTAATGTAAATTGAAGTTTTGGGTGGTAATTATTAAAATTACTTAAAATATCTCTGCATTTGTTTTTTGGAATCCTTATTAGCAATCATCAACGTAACTGAATAAAAGAAGGTACAGAAAAAGTTATTAACAACATTTTTAAGAAGAGAATCCAAAAATTTTATAACACAAGCCATCCATCAAACAAAAATTCAAATCGTAAAGAAAACACAAAATACATGTTAATTCCATATATACCCCAAATATCGGAAAGTTTCCAAAATGTGTTTAAAACACATAACATCACAGTTAGTCACAAAGGCTATAATCTATTAAAAAATAACTTTAGTAACCTGAAATCAAAAATTCCTAAAGAAAAAAGAACTCATATAGTTTATGTATGAAATTCTCTGTAAGGATTGTAACGATATATACATTGGACAAACCAGCCAATATTTAAAAACAGACTAGAAGGACACAAGTACGATAAAAAGAATAAAACGGCAATAACAAAACATATTAGTAGAAATCAACATTAATTCGATTTTAATAATGTAAAAATAAAAACCGAAAACCACCAAAAAAAGAAATAATTCTATGAAACGATAAAAATGCAAAGGAATAAAAACTCAATCAATGAAAAAACTGATACAAAACCACTTAGTAAAATATATCATAACATTATTAAATAAAATGTAAATTAAAAGAATTAAAAATTTTATAGAACTGAGTTGGACCCCTTAATAATATAAATTTCAATTGTTCTTTTATTTCCACAGATAAATCCATATTTTAATATTAGTTTCTTATTTGTCTCCTTATAAGTCTTGTATCATGAATGTGGCATTGTTTTATTTAGTTTTCTAAATGTGTTATTAAAAATGTGTTACATGTTCCACTTTTCTAATTTTTGTTTCTGATGAAGATCACGAGATAATCGAAACGTCAATTGGTAACATGACTTAGCACGAAATGTATTGATCGTTTTATAAGGACCCTAACCCAAGAAAATAAAAATTAAATATATACACTAGAAGATCCAAGAAAATACAAAGAATTTTTTTATAAATCGAAAAGAGAACCTAACTTATTTTTTATTTAATGAAAGACCCTGTATATTATATCCATTAGTCCATCATATGGGTCTCATCTTACTGAATAAATGTACTAGGTTTGATAGCTTTATCTTTAGACACCCGATAAATTTGAGCAAAACCCTGACATAGGAAGCCAAGTACCCCCAATGCCTGAACATAAAGGTATGAGACCTGATATATTTATAATCAGTTATAAAATATAATATACAGGGTGTTCCATTAAAAAATGTAAGTTGAACTGATTTTTTATTCTATTTATATTTTGCATAATTCCAAAATATCTATATGTTTTCTATGTTCTTGAAATTAAGGCTACAGGGGGGGTTCTAAAACAACAATTATGAATATTGCACACCAATTTTTAAAGTATTGGATAAATATAACACTTATTTTTTCTGAAAATAATAGCTTACCTTATGCAAAAAACTGCATTTCGGTAGCTTATTATTTTTAAAAAATTACCAAAAAATTTGCGGTTGCATTTTATTTGAACATAAGTTTATTTCAGAAAAAAAAACTTGCAAAAATGAAATTTATTTAAAACAAAAACGTTAATTCTTCTGCCCAAACCGAAACGAATATAAGCTCTCTTAACTTAAAGTAAAAAAAAGTAGGATTTAATATCCGGCGTATCCTTAATGGAAGTTGGTATATAAAAGTGTGCCTTTCATTTATAAAAATTAAAATATCTGGAAAATTTTACTAACCTCCACTCGCCATATCTCCAAGCCGGCACGCTGGCCGGCGTTAGCGAAAGCTGGGTCCATGACGGTACGTGTTCGTTGCGGAGATTGGGAACGCGCGACTGCCGCCGACACGATCGTGGCGAATCCCGCCAGCACCAGGAAAAGCAACGGCAAGCTTGCGCCGCCGGAGATGGGCCTCATCGTGCCGGTTTTAACGATGGAAAGTCCGGTTAATGGGTTGCTGGCAAGGTCTTTTCGTCACGCTCGGATGGAAACACCGTCTGCAAGCAAGGAAGAAGAAATAAGTAACAAAAAATTGTAATGTTGCGTTTAGTTTTGATCGGTATCAGATTTAATTACCTACGTGAACTGTTCTGATATTCATATTTTCTTGTGAAAGACTTTAAAGAAGTTGCAATATTATTTTTATAACAAATCGGACACCACTTTACTTAAATTTGAACAATAAAAAGAATAACAAAGAATAGTTCATTTTAATGAATTATTGTCACTAATGCAGATGTGGAAACGCGAAGAAAAACCAAAAGTATTGCCAGAACGAACAAACTTACACGACTTACACTTCTTATGGAAGAGGGATATCGGTAATTTTTTTTATAGATGATCTCGATGTCCTGTACAAAAATTCTCAAGGACACAATTTAATCCTATGATAAGTTTTTAAGGTTGATAGCCTGAAAATTTCATCCAATATCCACTTCGAGACTTGGATGCCACTGTTGGACATATTGTGTAAGCGAACAAGCATTTATAACAAAATTAAAATATTTCCTAAAATTTTCTTTCCTTTATATTTTTGACCTGACATTGCCTTAACACGTGGCATGCCGAAAATATGAGCATAACATAGATAAAAACGACAGAACCGATTCTGCGCAAAAATCAATAAGGGGATGACTTAATACGAATATAAAGGGATGAACTGATATGAATATCTAATAGCCGATCAGTATTTAAAAAATCGGTAAAAACCGATATTGGATTCGCACCAATATTTTATCAGTTTCTACCTATGCCTCATTTGACTTTTGGACATAATTTAAAATAAATTCAATAAGTAGTTTTTATGTTGACACATACCAGGATTTTATTACGTTATGTTGAATTCGGTTCTGCAAAATTTAAAGTCAATTGAACAAGATTTTTTTACGTTGATTTAAAAAAATATATTTGGCCGCCATTTTGTTTCGTCATCTTAAATTTGTACCACAACTTTATCAGTTTATCTGTATATCAGACTTAAATCTTGCACGAAAAATTGAAATTAATTTAATAATTAGTATTTTCAGGCTGATTTTTTTAAATTTTGTATTAGGCCGCTATTTTGTTCTGTTATCTTCATAGATAGATTCATAGCAACATGTTACCAGTTTAGTCCTATGTAACACTTGATTATTGTGGAAAAATTGAGGTAAATTAGGTAATAAGTTTTTTAGTAACAATTTTTTTAACTTTGTTCTGCCATATTGGATTTTTATCAAAATATTATCATACCCATATGAGCCTTAATTTTTGACTAAAATTTGAAGTCAATCTATATTAAGTAGTTTTTATCTATGCCGCGAACTGACAGACAGGCAAACAGACCAACATACCGGCTGACGGAATTTATAAAACATATTTTTTGGCATATAGAGACGCTAAAACGTGAGGATATGTAATATCTGAGAGAGTGATTTTTTCACGATTACAACATCTTGAATTAGTAATAAAGCCTTACTAGCTGATCCCTATACCACAATTAGTTATGGCACACCATTTTAAATCAATCCATTAAGTAATTTTTTCACGCTGACTTTTTAAATATTTTGTTATTCCGCCATCGCTGATTCGTACCAAAATTTTATCCGTTAATTCCAACATAATACTTGAAGTTTGTGCAAAATTTGAAATAAATTGGATAAGTAGCTTTTTAATAATAATTTTTTTAACATTGCACTACGCTGGCATTTTTTTTCGCCACATTGGATTATTACTAAATCATTCTCATACGACCCATAACTTTTGATCAAAATTTGGAGTCAATAGGGTAAGTAGTTTTTAAGCTATGTCGCAAACTGACAGACAGACGGAATTGATAAAACATATTTTTTGGCATCTAGGGACGCTAAAACGTAAATATATGTTAAACCTGAGAAGGTATTTTTTTTTCCCGATTAGAAACATTTTATTTGGGCGCCATTTTGTTCTGCCATCTTGGATTCATGCCAGAATTTTATCAGTTGATTCCAACATAATACTTGATGTTTGTGCAAAATTTGAGATTGGATAAGGAGCTTTTTAATAATAATAATTTTTTCATGATTACAAACATTTTATTTCTCCGCCATTTTGTTCGGTCATCTTGAATTAGTACATCAGTTTTACTAGTTGATCTCTATACCACAATTACTTGTGGCACCAGGGGCGTGCAGTCCATGGAAGTAAGGGAAGCAGTGCTTCCCCAAAAAAAATCACAAAACATTTTCTAAAACGTAATTTTTGAAATAGGAAACCATTAATTTAGTTTATATTAAAAATGCTAAAATATTATCTTAATTATCAAACCCACAATAAATGCGGCCTTGACTCCGATCGAGCGACAATAGAAAATGGAATAGAACCTATGCGGGCCGCTAGCTTCTCTGCAGCCAAGTCCTGTATGCTTGATTTCCCGTGAATCGAGCCAGAGGTTATTGAACTTTCCACCGGCTGTTTGCATTTCAGTCGCGTGGTTTAAGTGGTGGCGGAAGCTATCGTTGAAGTTGGTTCTTTGTTTGAACGGCTATCCGTGAGTTGTGTGATACGTACGTCGCATCGTGCATGGTGCGATATGGAAGACAATAACACGGACGTGGATATGCAAATACCGTCAACTTCAGCTGTCGTAATTAACGTTGAAAATGTTGGAGAATTTAGTAAGAAGAGTGTGTGTGAATGTGTGGTCTTAATAATAAAGGGATTTTCAACATTAAACTTCGCTGATAAGCTTCAAATAATTTCCAAAGGAAGTGCAAAACCGCCTATGAAAAATTTAACCACAAAAATGAAAAACTGTATTAGACATTTTTATCCGGAAAAACCATACGAACAATTTAAATGGCTAACAGGGTGTGAAGATATAAGTAAATTATTTTGTTGGCCATGTTTACTTTTTGAAAATGAAAAAGGTCTCTGGAATAAAACTGTTTTTTCCTATTTAAACAATTTCCATAAAGCTGTAAAAAGACACATTATGTCCAAAGCGCATTTGCAGGCCGTCATAAAAGAAAAAGTCTTCGGCAAAACCAGAATTGAACACGCCCTTAATAAACAGTTGGAAATTAGTCACCGCCAACACAATGAACTAGTCGATAAAAATATGCAAGACTTATCGATGTTGTTTGTTTTCTCGGACAGCACGAATTGGGATTTAGATGTCATGACGAAACAAGGGTTTCTTCAAATAGAGGAAATTTTGAAGATTTACTTAGTTTAATGGCTAAATATGATGATTGCTTAAAAATCATTTAGAGCAGTCTAGCGTTTTTCGCAGAACGTCGAATCGAATCCAGAATGATTTAATTTCCGCTGTTGCAACCATTATTCTAAAAAGAATTAAGCAGGAGATTGGCGAGGCGCGGTACATTGCTATTGTTTTGGACGAAACAACTGATATCACTAATTTTAGCCAATTATCTATAGTAATATGCTACGTTAAAAGAGACGGAAGTATTCAAGAGCGATTTTTAGGTTTTAAGAATGTGTCCAAAAATCGTACAGTATACCGTAGTTTATAACGTTACTAAAGAAATTAATGGAGAGAAAAAATTAATTGCTCAAAGCTATGATGGAGCTGCAGTGATGGCAGGACAATTAGGGGGTCTGCAAGCTAAAGTTCGAGACATGTTCCCAACTGCTGTGTTTGCCCATTGTTTTGCTCATAAATTAAATTTAGTTTTATCCCAGTCCATCAATCACATTAAAGAATGTAAAGTATTTTTCGTTACTTTAAGTGGCATGGCTGCTTTTTTTTCCAAGTCAACAAAACGTACACAAGCTTTGGACTCCATTGTCCACAAACGATTGCCCAAAGTAGCTCCTACTAGGTGGAACTATAATGGAAGACTTGTGTTAACAGTATATAAAAATCGTGAATCACTGACTGAACTATTTGAGAATATAATAGAAAATAATGAAACGTGGGACTCAGAAGCAATAAATAGTTCGAGCGGGTTTTTAGACTGTTTGAAGTGAGATTTTCATTTTAATTATTTGTTGAACATATTTTCAGAAATCTTTCCTTTCTCGGACAATGTTTTTAATATATTACAAACTAAAACAAATGATATTGCTTTTTGCCTAAAAAAAGTGGATGATTTTAAGTTCATGTCAAGCCAAAAAAGAGATGAATTTGACTTATTTTGGGAGAAAAAGATGACGTTAAATGTAGAGCCACAAGCCAAGCGTCTTCGAACAGACAAGGTGGGAGATGTTCAAACATCATACAGACGCCTCTTTTATGAAATAATCGATCAAATTCAGCAACAAATAAACTGTAGATTTAACGGTTTAAATGATTTTAAATTCCTCGAGCTCTGCAATTTTGATGCATTTAATGGCCAGTTCTTCGACCCAGTGTTACTGCCATCTGAAAAATAACGTTAAGGAACTAATGCAATCTTTAAAAGACAAGGAGCTGGAAGATGCCTACACCGAAGTTTCGAAATTGTGTGAATAAGTATTGACAATACCTGCCACAAAGTCATCAGTAGAACCCAATTTTTCAAAACTTAAACGTATAAAAAATTTCGTGACAAATTCAACTAGGCAGGAGAGACTTTCGCATAAATCGCTGTTGTCCATTGAAAATAAACTTCTCCAAAATATGTCGGAGCATCGACGTTTTTATGATGACGTCATTGAAGAATTTGCAAAAAATGTTCGAAGAATCGAATTACGTTAGAAATAGGTAAGTTTCTAAAAATTGCTTCCCTTTGTTAAAATTTCACCGCACGTCTCTGTGTGGCACATAATTTGAACTCAATACATTAAACAGTTTTTCTTCTGAATTTTTCAATATTTTAGGAAGCCGCCATTTTGTTCCGCCATATTGGATTCGTACCAAAATGTTACCAGTTACAAACATAATACTTGATGACCCTTAATGTTATTGCCAATTAAATATATGTCTATATTAACTGTGTTATCTCTGTATTTTGATGGATTTTAAGGGGAAAGCCGCAAATATCACAACTTCCGGACAGCCAATAGATAAATAACAGTGTGTTTTTTTATTTAGTAATTAAGTAGGTACTAGTCCTACACCGACTTCAAAAAGTAAATCTTTCAATGCGATTTAAAAAATGTTTATGTTTTACTTTTTATGTATTTTTGAAGCCGGCTTATTTTTTTATAAAATGTTCAATTCACGTTTATTGATTTTTTTCCCTTTCAAAAAGACCTCTAACATGACACTATATAATGAAAATTTCTTCCTGTATTTTGAGAACACCCTCGAAGTTTCTAATAAGAAGTATGGGAAAGTTATCTCTGCGTAAGCAGTTTTCTAGAATCCGTCAGAATTAATATGGTGCAAATGAGGGCCAAGGAGTAAGTTTCATAGGAAGAATATGACAAAATATATTTCTGGAGACAACCTCTTATAACTAACATAGCCGGTTTCTCTATTATAACTATTAGGATACTTAAATTCAATAGATTTTCTAATTTTCGATTACCACATTACCACAAGAACAAGGAATTTCCAGTCCTTCCGCTTCCTTGCCCTTCTTACCGCGCCCATAAATAGTAAGCTAAAATAGTATTACTAAAAACATAAATATTTTCCGAATTGCTTTACCACCTCGAATTATTATTCTTTAATAAACCAAGGAACTATTTCGCGTCCTAAAGGTTGCTAAAAGGTCTTTGCCTCTGTTAAATATATATCCTAGGCCCTCAGGTGGTCCTGGCAACTATAATAATCGGTCGATATAGGTCTAAGCTTAAGATGTGTGAATGAGGCAATACATTGAAGCAGCTTTCCTCCCAAGGGTGTTTGTTCTTCACCAGTCCTACACAATTCAAAAACCTGATAGAACAGTTGCATGAAGGAATAATACAATAAATGCTTTGTAATTGAACAAGTACGTAAGTACCTGTATTCAGTGTAAGTGGCCAATAGAGCAATAAATCATCATTAATTAAGCTGAAATTAGTAATGAAAATATGTAGTTTCCCTATATTGGATTAAAGATTACTTGTAGTGCAGAGACAACAAAGAAGCTGATAAGTTGTGCAAGAAGGCTGCAAGTTAAATTATTGTATGGACATTGTCATCGTAATCTGTCAACTGAGATAAAAAAAAACTTAAAATTGAAAAAATCCAACTCTTTTATTTAATTTTAATAATGTGTCATTGTTTGCAGAGCCGACAGTATTCGGCACGACATGTTCCTTTGCAGCTGATAATCTTCGAGAGGCGCTTCAGGGGTGTGCATTTCAGAAGGTTCAGGGGTAGTTTTTACTTAAATAGACTATTTTTAAATCAGGGTCCGACCAATTAAATGGTGTTCTTTCTGCAAGAGCCTGGTAGCGGCGTATGACGGATGTAAAGTTATTGGGGGTGAACTTACATCTTAAGATGCATGGGAGACTGAGGCGGAGTGTGTTTCAGCTGGGTAGTCTTGCTGGCAACGAGGTTTTCTAGGCGACTTAATATACAATTTTCCATTCGCATCTTTCTTATGCTGTTCTTGTCTGGAGGCATTCGGTGAGATGGGTTGGATTTTTCCTTTCCTGCGTAAAGCAGTGCGGATCTTGAATGAATTTTAATATAAAGATAACTGTATGTAAGCATATGCAGCACTATTAATGTTTCCAGGTCTCAGTGCATCTCACAAAATGTGTAGTATGTCAAACAGAACGGGGACTCACAAGGATGTGTATAGATACAGTAACTAAAATTTAATTACTTCATTCTGAAATGTTGAAAAGATGTCCAACTGGTCCAGGTTATGGTTTTTAATGTCATATTATCTCATGCTATGAAAGTATGAAAATTACAGAGAAATCCAAGGAAAAAAAGCATCCAACCTGCCAGCAGAGGAGAAGAATCCCAGGTTTCTACCACTTCAACCTATTGTCAGTGCAATAGGATCGCCCATACACTTACAAAATTGGTAAATATCTTGCAAATATTCTTAACAATTTTACAGAAAAGAACACATTTATATATTAGAAACTCTACGCATTTTATAGAGAAATTAAAAGCAATCCAATTATATCCAAATGATATCTTAGTATCGATGCAGAATTGCTATATATGAATGTGCTTTATAATAATTCAATTTCCATAATATCAGACCTATTTCACTATAATAATATTAACAACTCACTTTTCGATCTAGACTGAAGCATGTCTCACATCAATTTATTTTGTTTTTCAAATAACTTTTTATGAATAAACTTGAGGAGCAGCCATGGGATCGCCGCTGTCACCAGTGGTAACCAATATCTTCATGGAAGCTTTTGAGGAGGAAGCCTTAGAGTAGTCTCCATTAAAATCAAAATACTAGTTTCGATATGTAGTCGACACTTTTGTAATGCGGCCGCATGGTCCAGAAAAGCTTCCCGTATTTCTTGCTGAACTGAATCAGCAACATCCTAATACAAAATTTATAATGGAAATTGAATCAGAAGGCATTCTAAATGTTCCTGTACAAAAGAATGGGTTTTTAGGGTACTTTGTATACAGAAAACCAACGTATACGAACAGATGCCTAAATGAAAATCACATCATCCTCTTTAATTTTCAGAGCTTTCGTGAGTTGTGACCAAAATTCTTTACAATTAGAAACAGAAAAACCGACTCAAGCTTTAAGAGGGAATGGACATTGCACTGAGGATATTAGACTCAATTAGAAAATATAATAATCCTACTCCACGAACCGAAAATATTAAGGAGACAAGACAACGACAAGATTGCAAGGTTACTTGGCCGGTCCAATATACGTAAAATCTTCAACATATACAAGGAAATTGGAGAATTTTTGCGATCGCCAAAAGACTTTATTCTTTTCTAAACAACAGAAGTATATGCAATTCCTCGTTTCTGTGGTGAGGTCTACGTTGAAGAAACTAGACAATCCATATCGACTAGGCTTACGGAACATGAACGATGTGTTGGAAGTAAACAAATAGTACAATCTGTTTTTTTTACTTATACAAAGAATACAACTAACAAAAAGTGTCCTAATTGATATTAAGGGTTTTAATAATATCACTGAATTTTGTAAAAAAAAAATTGTTTAATTCAGGTGTTACAAATGTGATGTTTAGTTTAATTATTTTATAGAATTTTCGAGCGAAACTTTTCTTTTCTTTAGTATTTTTTTTTAGTATTTTTCTTTTCCTTTCTCATATACTACCAAAGTTCCTCTCTTTCCAGAACTTGTGGAACTTGAACTTTTGTAAAAAAAAATTGTTTAATTCAGGTGTTACAAATGTGATGTTTAGTTTAATTATTTTATAGAATTTTCAGGCGAAACTGCATAGAAAAAAGATAGTTTGTTACCCCGAAAAAAAATACTGTGTTGATGAAAATCAGCACATAAAAGAAATTAAACTAGGCGTTCTGTTTAAAACAGTATGTTCTAGCTGTAAAAGTTAGGCAGGCGCCTACCATCTGTTGAACAATTGTAGTGTAATGTGATTATTCTTCTATTTTTAGTTTTTATTGAGATTCTAACTGGGGTATAACTGTTAAACAGCATATAATTTGCTCTATAGTTTCACATAATAAAAAACGGTGCATATAATAATAATCAGCGCCGTAAAACAGATATCTATAATAGCTTTTGGTCATTACAATTAGATTTTTACTACTGTCTTCATTGATGTAGTAATTTCATTATAATGCAATGTCGAAAAAAAAACTCTATAAATTAAATAGATCTAAAAATTAATACCTTCTAAACAGCAAATACACCGGTACTCGCACTATTCAACTTACTTAAAAAGAAACTAATATAGTTATACGACTTGCGTCCACGGAATTCAGAGTAATACTGTTGACCATTATGATCTCATAAATAAACATAAGGTTACTCTTATAACACTGACCCAGAAGGTCAGCACTATAATAATAAGATAAATAGGCACAAAAGTCTTGGAAAACTGATATCATATATTTAAGCTAGTGGCATATTTTTATTGTTGTTTTGATAATTAGAATTATACAGCATGTCTTCATTTTTTAATTTATTTTATTAGCAAAAAGTATAGATTTAAAAGAAAATTATTTTTGTGTTTTACACCACAAAATATAGCAAACCAATAAGAAAAAATTATTAGTTGAATACTCTTGGCCGTTACGTGATGAAAATCCATGATAAAATTTTTTTAGAAAAACAACTTAAGTTTTTGAGATTTTCACTTATATATTTGTTGTCAACATGGCTTGTTTCGCATATACAATAGCTTCTTCAGATGTTAAGGTATAACTAAAATACTACAATGCCAAGATGTAAAAGGTAAACAACAGGTAACAAATATAAGGGAAAAACCCAAAGACAGTGGTGTTACAATAAATGAAAAAGCTTAAAAATTATGTGAGTTATATATCTACGACAAAAGGACGGTTAGGTGAAATAAATTTAACAAAGGAGAGTTATTTAATTCTAATTGGTCATTTAGCAAATTACCTGATGATTTTAATTTATTTATTTCTAGAAATTCAAGCATGTTAAGTTTTATGCCTTTATTTTCGATATGTAGAATTTCAAAATTATTATTAAATGAATGATGTTCAAGTAAAAGATGATTTGCAAAGGTTGAATCAGATTTTTTATTCAAAAAACTACTTTTATGCTCTAAAATGCGTTTGTTAAACGTTCTACCTGTTTGACCTATGTACGTTTTTGGACAGTCACCGCAGGTTAATTTGTAGACACCTGATTGTTTTGTTTTTATTATTTTTTATATATTTACCCAAACTATTGTCTGTCCTGTAAGCAACGTTTAAATCCTGTTTACGCAATAAAGTAGCGATTCGTTCAGAGGGTGATCCAATATAAGTTAAAACTTTATAAAACTTATTAGTTTGATCTTTAATATTAGGATATACTTGGCTAATGGCTGTATTATATTGTTTCTTGGCAAGAATATTATTTACGAGATTTGGATCATATCCATTATTGACAGCAATTTGTTTTATTATGTTAAGTTCTTTTTCATAATTAATATTTGACATTGGAATATTAATTAGCCTGTGAACCATACTGTTATAAGCCGCTAATTTATGTTGATAGGGGTGAGTAGAGCTAGCGTGAATAGTAATATCTGTATGAGAAGGTTTATGAAAAATAGAGAAGTCGTGTTTATTATCATTTTTCTGTATAGTTAAATCTAGAAAATTAATAGAGTTATTTTGTTCTAATTCAGTTGTAAAAGTTATATTGGGATGGATATTATTGATAAAATCAGTAAAAAAACACTTAATTGTCTCTGTGTTCCAACAAAACAAGCTAAAATATCATCGACATACCTAAACCAATAAAGAAAATTTTTTGTCAGTGGATTTTGATGTATAGTGTGTTCGATATCGTATTGATGTAAAAAATTTATTTCCCAGTATCCCGCCCAAAGATACGATTCATTTAGTTAACAATTTATTAGAAAAGAGTCATACAAATCCAGTTAAAAAACAAGAAATCATCAATCTTTTAAATATTTGCCTTTCTCAAATTCAATAATAATTTTTACTCCAGCTCTGAAGGCTTAATTAAGGGAAACCCATTGAGTCCCTTACTAGATGAAATTTTTATGGACAATATCGAACACACTATACATCAAAATCCACTAACAAAAAACTTTTAGGTAAATATTTTATATTGGAACACAGAGACAATTAAGTGTTTTTACTGATTTTATCAATAATATCCACCCCAATATAACTTTTACAACTGAATTAGAACAAAATAACTCTATTAATTTTCTAGATTTAACTATACAGAAAAATTATTTTTTCATAAACCTTCTCATACAGATAACTTAACATAATCAAATTGCTGTCAATAATGGATAAAAATCTCGTAAATAATATTCTTGCCAAGAAACAATATAATAAAGCCATTAGCCAAGTATATCCTAATATTAAAGATCAAACTAATAAGTTTTATAAAGTTTTAACTTATATTGGATCACCCTCTGAACGAATCGCTACTTTATTGCGTAAACAGGATTTAAATGTTGCTTACAGGACAGACAATCGTTTGGATAAATATATAAAAAATAATAAAGACAAAACAAGTGTGTTCCAAATTAACAAAAAACAAGGTAAAATATCATCGACATACCTAAACCAATAAAGAAAGTTTTTTGTTAGTGGATTTTGATGTATAGTGTGTTTTTTAAGCTTTTTCATTTATTGTAACACCACTGATATTTGTTATTGTCCATAAAAATTTCACAACAAATATATAAGTGAAAATAGTAAGGGTTTTTATAAAAAAATTATTAGATTAAAATTTTAAGCTGGGTTTCCTGTGAAAAAAATTAAGCCTTCAGAGCTGAAAAACAAAAAAAATAAGAGCTGTTTAATTATTTTGAATCAGAAGTTTAATCGAAAAATCTCTAACAAAAAAATAACCTTACTAATAAATGAAGACATTTACTCGAAATTAAATAAAAATCCAACAGAACACAGGAAGAAATATTTAGATGGCCAAGATTCAAGATGATTTCTTGTTTTTTAACTGGATTTGTATGACTCTTTTCTTTAGTAATAAATTGTTAACTAAATGAATTTTAGGCGTATCATTTGCTGTAGAAAATGTTTTAATTATTGAAAAAATTGGAAATAATTATTACAAATCATTGGATACGCATAATCTCTTAAATACCGGAATTTAGTTATTTATGTTTATAAATTTTTTACATCAAATGAAATCAAAAGGGCATTTCTTTGTAACGAGATGTGTTTTATGTGTTCTACTAATTCAAAAGAATTTTTAATGCTATATTTTGGAACGAATTTACAGTTATCATTTATGAGAGAAATTAGTTTATGTGAAATTTTAAAAGAAGGTGCTGTTATAAAAGAGAAAGAGAAAGAAGAGAAAATGCGTGCCTTAAATTCTCTTTCCAATGTACCAAATACCCGATCTGCCGGAAGAAATGAATGGCGGACAATAGGAAACCAAATCTCAATTCTTTCGATATTTTTAGGAGCTTCAAATAACAACCAAGAGCATAACATTCCTAACAAAGACCTGTTTTGGTTTTGTCCTCCACATCCATCGTGTATATCCATAATGTATTTTCAACCTCTAGACGAAGCTTGTCGTAGAAAGCATCTGCACGCTTCTTGTGGCGTTTTATGTTGAATTTAAGTGTATCTCTTTTATTCTTGTCCTTCTCAAGGCTAATTTTATTTTCAAAGCTGCAACAGACGGAACACTTATCGGAACATGGACTGTCAAAACTTATATTGAAACATTCATTAAAAATGGTTCTGAAGTATTCGTAAGAAACAGAAAGGTCTTCAGTAGGATGCTTTTCATTATACCAAGTCCACATTTTTTTTGTGCTGAGCTCACTTGGCAGATATTGTCGTTTTGTATGTTTGCCACGAGTATAATGACTTTGAATGGGTTTGAATGTTTTAATAAATGCCTTAACTGCGTCTCGCCGTACTTGGTACTTTAAACTTTTGCGATCGCCTCCTCTTGTTTCTGTAGGTGTCCTATCAGATTCTAAAAATTTTTGACACAATCTGTTTACCCTATCCCGCTTTTCTTGGAGAATGCTCAAAAATGCCGCTCGACAAACTCTAACATTATCAGTGACCCCACCTCTTTGTTTCGGAAGAACGAAACAGGTACTTATATTTCTTCTTCTATCCAAGTCTCTAGCAACGCATGTCTTTTTTGGTGCTTTAATGTAAACATGTTGTAATATATAATTTTTTTTCACTCTAAACTCGGAACTTCATAATATTTTTGATAAATTTTTCGCACATCCTGCATTGACAATTCATTTCACTGGAAAGCAGATGCCTTATGTTCGCAATTCGGCTTCTTTGGCAGTCCTTTAGGTAGTTGCCTATAACAAAAAAATAGCCTTAATAGAAATAAGAAATATAATATAATAAACTAGGAACCTACCTAGTTTTTTTTGCAATATTTCTCTTCCATGTTTCAGGGCACCTTTTTCTTTTTCTTGAACGTGTAGGCTGGGTTTCAACAATAACCTCAGACATTTTCCACACAGTTTTTCAGCAATTTTTGTAAACGTAAACAAATAAAAGCACCTCTGGATTCAACCAAAACATTTATTGCAATTTGCAATACGAAATAATCACAACGCCACGCTAGGTTTAAAATAGTAACTACATACAAATTCCGCGAAACCATAAAGTAACTGGTTTTGCAGCAGTATTCTCGATAGATCTAGAGATTATTATCATTTATTTAGCTGATTTTGCATCTGTTTACCTTGAGCATATAGCGGCTTTTGAAAATGTACGCATTCTTTTGACTCAATTTTAAATAGGATACAGCGCGTCTTGCAGCTTAAGTGATCAGATAGTTAGCTTCGACCTTTTAGAAGACCATGTTGCCAATAACTTGCATATGGGCTACTCAATTGTCTTCTTTGGTTTTAAATCTTCCGGTGATGTTAGGAAACTGGCAATCGGCTTTGATCTGTTTCTTACATCCTCAATTTGGAGGTATAGGGGATAAATCATGCAAAAATTTACTTGGTGTTTCTTCACCTTCTAAAGAAACTGAATGATCCGGATTAGTGGTTATGTTTGTTTCCATTTCTGATTCTTTAGCTGTAAAATGGGGTAATGTTTCGTGAGATTGTTGCTCTTCATGGTGTTTTGCCACTTTATCGGTAGCTGTTCCGTCGCTTATAGAAAAAGCATAGTCAGGAATTGCCTGCGGATTAAGCGGGTATATGCCCGTGGCTTTAACATCAGCTATAGCCTTATCAGACGTAGCAGATCTTCCCCAAGAATTGGACGAAAGCTCTCCAATTTAATATCTGGTTATGCGTCTTCCAGGATGCTGTTTTAGCCACAATTGACATTGTTTATAAAAAGCTTTTTTAACCGATTTAAATACCGAGCGATCTAATGGTTGTAAATAGTGTGTACAATGACTAGGAAAAAATAAAAGGATTATGTCGTTCTCTATGGCATATCCTAGCATTTCTACCTGACAATGAATGTATGTCCGCCAAGTAGAAGCAAAATCTTTCCTTCGGGTTTTCTTTGCACAGAATGTGTCTTTAACCATTCTAAAAACAAATCGGAATCCATGTAAGCCGATTTTTAAGACATGAACAACTAATATCCGAGCGGCATATTGTCACTTATTTTGTTCCAAACAAATTAGCCAGAGCCTACTACCTACTAATTGGACACAAAAGAAAATTTTAGAAAATCTCGAATCTTGAGCTCGTTTTTCGAAATAACTGCATACATGTATACATTTTTGGAAAGCTGATATTATTCCTAATAAATATCAAGTATAATCTACAGGGTGTCCCAAAATATATAGGTATATAAATAGGGTACGATAACTTTTTGACTTGACCTTGTATGCTTATTCTGAAAGAGGCACTGAATTCTACGGAAAAAGTTATATAAGGAACAGTTTTCGCCTGTTTCATGAGGTATCAGATAGCTGGGAAACGAGGGGTGCCTGAAAATACAATTTTAAAAACTCAAAAAATCTCAAAAACAGTATACAGAAAACCTACACGCACAAACAGATACTTAAACTTTTACTCAAATCAACCAATCATGGTTAAAAAGGGAATCTATATGACAGAGCAGAAACAATTTGTAGAAATCAAAATTTTGAAAATGAATCTGAGAATCCAAAAGTCAAACAAAACGAAACAATTACAAATCTCTTTATAGCATACATACCTAACTCATCATATAAAATAAACGTTTAACGTAAGAACGATCTTTAGGAACCAAAACCTAAGCATGAATAAGATAATAAAAAAATTATATTTATAAACGTCCATTTCAATGTAATAAATTTTACATAGGTGAAACCTCTAGGCCATTAGCCAAAAGAATTAAAAAACACCAAACTTACATCAAAATAGGGAATTTTAAAAATTAAACATTTTCCAACACGCACTAGATAACGATCATAAAATTAATTGGAATGCTTCTAGTACTTTGGCAAAAAAAACATGTTTCACAAAACGTAAAATAAAAGAAAGTGCCTTAATATTGTTAAATAAAGTTAATTGTGCAGCATCTTGCTCAGCTTATATTAATAATACATAGTTAAATTTGCAAAATACTAAATTAAAAAGAGGAAACCTCAAATAGAGTAAATTATTTTTTTTATCTTAACAATAAAAATAACACCGTTAAATTGACATCTAATTGACATTCTGTCAGAGATTTGTCATTCCGGTTAAAGTTCTGATATAAAAAGTAAGATATATATATGGCCGGTTGCAGAAAGCTCAATTAAAGTTTAAAATGTTTAATGGAATGTCAAATTTGACAGCGAGTTCCTAGATTTCTATAAGCAGCTTGTCAAATCCGAAAGCTTGGTTAAATATTCTAAACAGCAATTGTTTTGTGCAACCGGCTGTGTTCTTCGTTTTTTTTTGCTTGCTGAAGATGGGGGTAGACTTTCCCCCGAAACGTCTAAAAAGTGGATTAGATATTTTTTGTGTCTTTCGTAGAGTACCTTCACCATGGACCTAGAACTAAAGACTAAAGATTAAAATTTTAAGGTATTCTCGTATAATTTTTTCTTATGGATTTGCTATATTTTGTGGCGCAAAATCCAAAAATAATTTTCTTCTTAAATCATGAATCCGCCACTACAATTTCGAAATTATTTAAAAAATATAGAGTAATGGGTGAAAATGAGGTTGTTCCCAGTCGTCATTTCGATACCCTTTGAGATATTTCATTCATTCTTGGAGCATTAACCTAGATCCATATAGTATCCAATTTGATTTATAAAATATCTTTATTTAGAGACTAAATTTAGAATTTTAAAGACTTGTGTATTTTTAAGTTTTGTTTAATACACAATACATCAATTGTCAAAATTTTCGATGGAAACGGCGACTGAAAATTTGCCATTTTTGATATTTAATCGAGTCTTTTAACATTTGTAAATTATATCAAGTCTCGTTTTCCTATCTTCCTTTTTTTATTGCTACCACATTTCTGTAAACATATGCAGCTTTTTAATGCAAATAACATGCTCGGTAAATAAATTATTTTTTATTTTTAAGGCGTAGCAAGGTATGCTTCTAGTTTGGAAAGGTCCCAAAAAATTCTTCATCGAAACAAAATTTTAATTTGAGATTCTCGTCCCATTTTGACTTTTAGTAAAACAACCATCAGCTTATACATATAGTTAATATATATAGAATAACCTGCCAAAGAGGCAGCGTATTCTTATTTGATTCAAGTTTGTGTATTAGAACTTAAAATTCACATCTCTGTTTATGACAGAGTTTGTATCAAACATTTAATGAAACCATATAAAACAGGATATTCGATTTAAAATGACAAAGTAGGTGGTCATTTTTTGACTTTCCAATTGCCAGTTTTTTATTTTCTTTACAATTTCTGGCGTCTCAGATAAAAACTAAAAACTTTTATTTTTCTTTATTTTTTAAAATATAAAGAAAAACTATGTAAACGATTATCATGTAATTTTTAGCTTATTAATTCTATAAGTATTGTGGTCAAAAAAGTACGGAAGCGTAGAAGGGCCACAATTTTTTTTATTTTTCAATTCTGAGTTTAAAGTCGGAATTTAACAAAATTCTGAGTTTAAACTCAGAATTTAACAAAATTCTGAGTTCAAAGTCGGAATTTAATAAAATTCTGAGTTTAAAGTAAGAATTTAACTAAATTCTGAGTTCAAAGTCGGAATTTAACAAAATTCTGAGTTTAAAGTCAGAATTTAGTCCGTACGATTGCATAACAGACTGGAACCAAGAAAACAAGTTCAATATTCTTGTTTGAATAATGGCAAATGCGCTATGAATTGTTCTACCAAACTACAGATAGTTAAAAAATGATAAAAGGGGGAGGGTACAAAATAAAAGTTTCCTATTTTGATTTTTGAGTGTTAAATAAGTCCCCGACAAATTAAACATATGTTTAATTAGTTTATTTTATATATTTTAATTTATTTCTATTGCTGAAAAAAAGCAAAAAGGAATACAAGAAAACATATACATTAAAAGGTTTACAAAATAAAAAAGATAATACAAAACGATAAATAAGTTTTAGGAAACGGTTCAAATATGTTTCAACGATGTAAGAGTGTTTCGCGAAACATACTGACAGATCTCCTCCTCTGTTTCAGGGTGATTCAAGTTGAGTGTCCTATTAGAAATATCTGGAGAACCAACGAATAGGATGTTTTGAGAATTTGGCTTTGGCCATAGATGAATATAATATACCCTGGTTATGAAATATTTTAAATTGCGCGTTGTTGCCGCTTCTACCTAAACCAGAGGCATCATCCGTTTTTTAAATGAAATGCACTATATTTTACTAAATTTTTATATTTTTCAAAAAAATCCAAGCCCTTATTGAATTACCTTTCTCATGCATATATTTAACTGTTTTCGAGAAAATGGCGCTTGAACAATGACAATTTTGACCCTTTGAAGCTCGGTAAATCTCAAACGAGTTTAATTGCAAGGAAATGGATTTCACTTATCTGTCTTAATATTTAATTATCTATCTCCTGATACCAATTTCAGGTTTGGCAGAAGACGTCAAAAATGCATTTCTGACTTTAAACTCAGAATTTAGTTAAATTCCTACTTTAAACTCAGAATTTAGTTAATTTCTGACTTTAAACTCAGAATTTAGTTAAATTTCTACTTTAAACTCAGATTTTTTTAATTTCTGACTTTAAACTCAGAATCTAGTTAAATTCCGACTTTAAACTCAGAATTTTGTTAAATTCTGACTTTAAACTCAGATGTTTTTTAAATTCCGGCTTTAAACTCAGAATCTAGTTAAATTCCGACTTTAAATTCCGAATTTTATTAAATTCCGACTTTGAATTCCGAATTTTGTTAAATTCTGACTTTAAACTCAGAATTTTGTTAAATTCCGACTTTAAACTCAGAATTGAAAAATAAAAAAAATTGTGGCCCTTCTACGCTTCCGTACATTTGCCATTATTCAAACAAGAATATTGAACTTGTTTTCTTGGTTCCAGTCTGTTATGCAACCGTACGGACTAAATTCTGACTTTAAACTCACAATTTTGTTAAATTCCGACTTTAAACTCAGAATATTGTTAAATTCTGACTTTAAACTCAGAATTTTATTAAATTCTGACTTTAAACTAAGAATTTTATTAAATTTCGACTTTGAACTCAGAATTTTGTTAAATTCTGACTTTAAACTAAGAATTTTGTTAAATTCCGACTTTAAACTCAGAATTGAAAAATAAAAAAAATTGTGGCCCATCTACGCTTCCGTACAAAAGTACAAAGAGCAATATTAAATATTTTTTAATGGAACTACTTGAATATTTTTGCTTCTTGGGTTATCTTTAAATTTGGATAATGGGAAAATTTAAAAATTAAATAATAATCCACCAAACATTAATAACTTTTCATATCTCCTTTTTGATACTCACTTTATATATACACTCGATAATCTAAAATTTCCTTGATAAAATAATTTTCTTCTCTATGGTAGTCCCTTTACAAATAGAATACCCATCTTGTTTTAGGAAAGACGATTTCTTACGTTTAAAAGTTACCTTAACCCTATTGCCTTAAAAGGAGTAATCAAAATTTGGAATAAAATGTTTTTAAAAATTTTATATTTAATAAAAACATTTACTGAAACAATCTAAAAAGTGAGGAACAAATTCCGGGTGTCCCGTTTAATTTATCTTGGGAAACTACCTTACCTCAGAAACTACAAAAGATGGAAAAAAATACAAAAGTTACAATATAGAGTAATTGGTTTTTCTGAGCCAGGCACCAACTTTCATTGCTTAAAAAAATCTCCGTGTATATAATTTTATTTTTAAAATATACTAATATTTTCCAAAAACTGAAATGTTATGTTAATGATTAGAACGCGTTTTTAGTCAGGTGCGATATTTAAATATTCGCCATTCTCCTTGTGTGTATTAAAGATTGTGCGACTTGTTAGATTTCTGCAGAATTTTTACAAATGAAAGGTAAAACTGCACTACAAAATGGTTGAGTATCCAATATTGGTGGAGGTCTGGGATTATTATAACACCTAATCAAACGCCTTATATCGTTAGTGCGATATCTGTTTCATTTTAAAGTTTCAGTCAGGTTCTCTCTTCTATTCTGAATTTACATCACATATTGACCAAGGCCTAGAGCATATATGGGCAACCCCCGGCCCCCGGGCCGGATCTTCAATCCGGGTAGCGAGAGATTCAGAAATTTTAAATAACGCGAAAAAAATAAAGATTTAGCACACATAGTTTAATTGTAATTACTGTCAACCAACCTAAAACTGTACTCTTCAAATCATAAAGACTAAAATCGATAAATAATTTTATTAACCGTACGCAGTGGAACGCTACAGAATTCGAGTGAGAGAGTAGAAAGAGACAAACAGATAAATATTCGGGAAGTAGCCCGATGACCTGCGCTCGCATCGCATATTCGCGTACGATCGGGACTCTCGATTCGAGAGAATTCTAATTGCTTATTGCGGGTAATTCATAAACCGACCAGAGCGCGTGTCAACCCATTACTTCTTAACGACTGATAAGAAAAGACGCGGGATATACTTAGGCAAATTCAGCTCAGAAAGAAAAAATCTATCAAGATGTCTGTTTTAAAAAAGCGAAAAGTGGACAAAGAATGTCAATTCCAAAAAAATGGACCGAAGAATACTTTTTTATCATGCACATGTGCAATGAAACAATTTATGTTTTAAAATAATACAATATGATGCGGCATTACTCCAGCAAGCATTTCGTTCAATATAATTTACTTACGGGCCAGTTAAGAAAGGATAAAATTAAAAAACTCATTACTGATTTAGGGAAACAGCATCTAATCTTCCATTCACAAAGATCACATCTAGATAGTGTTGTTAAAGCAAGTTTTATAGTTAGTTCCAAAATAGCGAAAACATCGAAGTCATCTTCTGAAAGAGAGTTTATTAAAGAGTGCCTAGTAGATGTTGCAGAACTTTTATGCCCAGAAAAGAAGAAAGAGTTTAAGAAAGTGAGCTTATCGCTACCCACTGTTGTTCCATGTATAGATATAATGGCTAGTGATATCAAAAAACATTGACTGGATAGATTGGCTGGTTTTCAAGCGTTTTCGATTGCTTTGGATGAGAGTACCGATTTATCTGACACAGCCCAGTTAGTTATTTTTATAAGAGGTGTTGTAAAGAATTTGTAGTGACAGAGGAATTACTGGCTTTACGACCACTACAAGGGATCACTACTAGAAAAGATATTTTTGCCAAGGTGCAAAGTACTATTGAGCAATGTGATTTGCAGTGGTGTAAATTAGTTGGAGTGTGCACAGATGGTGCGCCTTCAATGGTCGGATCACGAAAAGGTTTTATCGAAATTCTGAAGGAAAGAATGAATGTGCAAGAATGTGACTTAATAATTCTGCATTGTATTATTCATCAACAAAATTTGTGCTCTAAGTTCATTTGACTGAAAAACGTTATGGATGTGGAAGTAAGCACTATCAATTTGCGAGTTTAAAGCATTTTTGGATGAACTCTCTTCAGAACACGATGTTGTGACATACTATTGCGAAGTAAGGTGGCTAAGCAAAGGTAAAACGCTAAAAAGATTTTATGGAAATCAAAGAGAACACATTGCCGCAAATTTGTGATACAACATGACTTTGTGACTGGACATTCCTGGTAGACACTTAAACAACCTAATCTTGAAGCTTTAAAAACAAGGGTAAATCAGCAGTACAGTCATCTTAAAGCCTTTCAAAACAAAATTCGCTTGTGGGGAACACAAATGAGAAGTAAAAACTGTTTTCATTTTTTAACATTATCACGAAACATTGAATACGATCGCTTTGCTGAAGAACTGAAACTCTGAAACTGCTGTCAGAGCAATTCACTGATCGGTTTTCCGATTTTAAGAATATGGATAGCCCTTTTTTTGCAAATCCTTGTAAGTGTAATGTGGAAGATGCTCCGCTTTACATACAAATGGTTATTATCTTTTTGGGCTATTTTGGGGGTTACTCTTGCCCCAAATCCTAGTGATAAAATGTGAATAGAATAAGTACCAATTTAAAACAGCGACATTTTAAAGTCGACGCCCAAAGCAGCCTCACCCAGCCATTACAAAATATAGTTGATGTAATTTTTATTATATTACATATAAACCAAATATATAGTTAGCTTTATAACTTTTAAAACTCTGGGCCCCTTTGTGGAACTGCGTAAGCGCAAATAGCAAATTTTCATCCAATAGCTGAGCCCAAAATCAAACGGCAATATTGACTTCCTATATATAATGTCCAAAGACAGCAATAATTTGCATTTCGAGACATGCTCAGAAATATTTTGGTGGCCTAGGCTAGTTCATGAAACTAAGAAAATAGAAGATATACCTAGGTCAGCCTTGTCAAAATCAAAGTCACTGGTGGGCCAAAAGCATGAAGACCATCGACTAGATGGGCCGCAAAACCTTATCTTAAAGAAGACAAACTACTTTTAAAACTGCGTCCAAATGTGCGTCCGTCAATCGCGATCTTGCGGGAAATTTGTTTCCTTTAATCAAAGAAAATAGTTGTTCCCACTTATAGGTACTTCCAAACATTGACAGGATTTTACAGGCAAATTTTCTCATTTCTTGGTATTGAACAGGCAAGTACTTATAAAATTCGAATGTACCAACACTATAAAATTTTTGTTTTAAATGGGTCTGACACTGAATCTCAATTACTTCTATTTGCAAGTGAGAGGGAACTTTATCAATATCGATAGTGAAAAGACCAGTAAATACAGAAAAATTCTTTTCTTGGGTCTTAAAATCCTGTCAGATCAAATTCTTCCAGAAAGCTTCTCATTTTCTCTGAATATTTTTTGTATGATATTGACGACACTTTTCCTTTCCTGATATGCCTTACAAGTCAGAAAATGTGACAGATTATCCTCTGCTAACTGTTTTTCCCACGACATCATCTTACACTTGAAAGCTTTCACATGGTCATGCATATCTGTAATAACTTGACGTGGTCCTTGCTATTTCGTATTTAAGTCCGACAAGTGTTTTGTGACATCTACCATAAATGAAAGATCTTGTAAAAAAGGTACATAGCATAATAAGCTGACATCTTCTCCTTTTGTTTACATGAAAACGCGTATTTCTTCTTTGAGTTTCCAAAACCTGTCGAGTACCATAGAACACGAAAGCCATCGCACCTCTGCATAATATGGTAAACCAGTGTACTCACTTTCTAAATCACGTAAAAATACAGAAAACTGTCACTGATTAAGGCCTCGTGACCTCATGAAGTTTATAATTTTTTTCACTGACTTTGAAACACTTTCCAACTTGATCACTTTTGAGCATAAAACTTCTTGTTGATTATACAATGAATATGATGAAAATCTGGTTTGTCATTGCCCGTTTCTCTGATCTTTGTCTGTAATATTTTAACGAAGCCATTTTTTACTCCAGTCATTGAAGGAGCTCCATCTGTTGCAACGGAACACAGTTTTGACAAATCTAAATTGTACTTTTGCAGAAGTCCATAAAGAGCATTAAAAATAACCTTCCCAGTTGTTGTATTATGCAGTGGTACTAATTCCAGTAATTCTTCATATACATTGATTAACTGTATCAACCGCCCGAAGAAAAACAGCGAGTTGCGCCACACCACACACATCCGTACTTTCGTCATAGGCAATAGAAAATGCAATGAAAGAGTCTGATTTTGTTTTTATCTGATCACTTATATTGGCAGCCAACTCAGTAACTATTTCAGCGACAGTATTCCGGGACAAGGATATATTTTGAAATGCCTTCACGCTCGCGGGACTTACAATTTCCGCGGCCTTTACAAGGCACTCTTTTATGAATTCACGTTCAACAAATGATTTTGAATGTTTCGCGATCAACTGCGACAGTACGTAGCTCGCTTGAAGAACATGTTCATTTTCTTGCTTTGGACGTGTAAACATAAGCTGCTGATCTTTCAACCGTGCTTTAACTTATTTAACTTTTCGTTTCTGACCATGCCTGTATACTTGTCAAACATAGTTTTGTGAATATCATAGTGACGCTTTATATTATATAATTTTGGGACACCGACTGTACTTTTACAAATCAAACAAATAATTTTTTCTTTTACTTCACAGCAAAAAAACTCTAATTCGCACTTTTCTTGAAAGATACGATGCTCATCTACAAGTTTCCTCTTACTTCCACTTGGTTTTGAAAGAGACATGTTAAAAACTGTATCCGAAATAAATTATAATAAGTACTGTTAAGTGTTGTAACAATAAGTACGCAACTCAACTCGAAACTCTAACGCAACTGACTCATAACTGACTAAACACTGAACGACTGAACTCAATCGAACACGGCTTATATACGGATTGTGATTTCTCGAGTTCTTTCCAGAATGTTCAGATAGCGTCATCTGTGTTTTTGCGCGATAGAATTTCACGGAACAAGCCAGATAACGTTTGGCTTTAGGTTTTGGGCATGTCTGACCTAGGTAAACTAAATGTAAAGAGTCATATTTGAAGTCTAAATTTGATGTTGTGGAATTAAGCGAATTTTACAGAACATACCATTCCGAAGAAAAGTATCCACAGCTGGGAGTTTTCGCACGAAAAATAATTCGTACATTCGGTAGCACGTATAAATATGAGCAGCTTGTTTCAGTCATGAAAATTAATAGAAATAAGCATTGTTACAGATGTTAATTTAGAAAACACTTTGCACCTTGTACTAGTGATATTGACCCCAATATTGATCATCTTGTTTCTCAGCTTCAAACTCAAGTCTCTCATTAATTTTCATTTGAATTTTCTATCTGTTTTTGATAATTTGTTTTAGTAGCGCTTCCAGAACTCTGGTCCGGGGGGGGGGGCTAATAGTTGGCGGGAGGGGGGGGGGGGGAGAACACCCGTTTATACAAATTTTAAAGAAAGGTTAGAAGATTAAGAAATTATTATTTGACCCGTATTATTTAACCTTATTTTTAAAATTCAGAAATTAAAGTAATATTAGAATCTTTGGAAATAAAATAGTAACTATTAATACTTTCAAAATTACGATAATATACCTAATACATAGTACATACCGTGTAAAAAATAAATGGAGACCTTGCAATTACAAATTTCAGTCTTTTTACTGCAATAGACAAAACAAAAGCATTTATTGTTCCCGTCTCCCAACCCGCGTCGTGATTTTTCGTGTATAAATTTTGACAGTGGCGAAAATTATACCAATAATATCTATCAAATTTTCCGTTTAATAATTTTATTATTAAAAATATTAGAGGCAAAATAATTTTCAATATTAGGTATTGGGTGTCTGAGGGGGGTAATTACCCCCTCTACCTCCCTTGGAAGCGCCCTTGGTTTGTTTTCTATATGTTTGATTATGCTATTATAATTAATAAATAAAAAAATGTGTTTTATTCACTACTACCTACTTATTTCTTACCTATGGCCCGCAACGTGATTAAGTCCCGAAATTACGCCCTCAGTTAAGCAAAGGTTGCCCATACCTGGCCTAGAGACTAATGAATTGGTAACTGATTGCTTCTCAGATAGATGATGGTGAGAACTAAAACCTAAATATGTATTTAGTAATATTATTTATAAATAGAATGATTTAGGACGTCATTCTGGATGGCAGGCTTTTTTATAATTTTGATTGTTGTTAAATTGTATATTTTATTTATAATATATTTAAAAATGGATGTTTTATAAATATCTCTCATTTTCTAGTTCGACCCTCAGCAATTTAATTTATGCGTAACATTGAGTCCATAAATTTTGATAACACAAGTTCATGTATCAAACAGACTTACTAAGCATTTCTACCGAGTTTTAGTATCAAAACCACAAACAGAAAGGTTCCGTCTATAAAATAATACGAAATAGGAAAAATAATGCTTATACCATTGTCAATTGCAAAATAATTTATCAAGTATGTAAATGTCATTTTTGTTCTTGCGTCTGTGCTTTTTACCAAATTTCGGTCACTTTTCTGTTAAATGGCTTCACTATTTTTATAGGGCGTTTATTTTTTTAGATCTCAGTTGGGGTTTTCTTACTTAATCCCCCCTCCCCAATAATTTCCTTTCGGGGCGTCCCTGTCCCCTCTCATAAATGTATGTACTTAGTCTGCACTGCAGTGGTGAGGAGTGAGAACTCCGCTCCATTACTTGTATAGATGCGGAGCAGGGGCTAGACTGCGGCAATATATATTTGGTGCTGAAATCTTGCTTCAGAGGGACGAAGTTAAGGTTCTCTTTTGGGAGGATATCCGCTACCATGAAGTACCCTGAACTACTATTAGTTATGGAGTGATTTATACCAACTAAAAATATTTACTCTATTTCGACCGATTTCAAATTTATAGGCATAAATGTTGACCTGTGATCGGTCTGTAATTCAAATATACAACAATTACAGTACAAACTGTATAAATAAATCATTTTGTTTATTCAATGATTTATATTATCCGAATAAGAATTCTAAACTAGTTTGTTGAAATACATTTTCCTGCTATGTTTATAGGGAAATATTTATACTGGTCACAATTCTTAGCATAAGGTTACATAGCCTTCGATTTTTATTTTTATTCATGGAAAATATTAAACTGAAGAGAACAACTTTACTTCCTATTTGTATTATTGTTAAACTTTATTTATACATATATACGACACAAATCATGTTTTTCATTATTGATTAAAAAAGTAGTACTATAAAAAACAAGAAGTGTTCTCTTGTCCTCTAAATTTAAAAGTTTAATTAGGTTTTTACTAATAAGCCTATTGAGAAATATATGTTTTGCCTTTTTCATCTCAATAACGTTTATCCGATAATAACCAAAATGTGAAAAATAAGTTGGATATCAAGATCCAAATATAATACATACCGTATAAACAAATACTTATCTTTCTTCGGAGAATTTGCTAAATTAACATAGAAAATAGCCTGATTTGTTTGTTGAATGAGATTTTTTGTAAATTTGTTTAAATTTATACCGTTCTTTTTTTTATCAAAGTCTTTTGTAGATAACTTTTTGAAAATGCTGACTTTCGGTTATATTCTTGATCGTTTTTTCTCATGTCATGAGACATGAGACTACCTTGGTAGCCTTGCTTCATTGTTAGTATATCTTGGTGAAACCTTTCTCCTTGCACGTCACTTACCTCACCCATATATTCCAGAAAAAACATTAAATGGTAGTGTAAGTGTATTTTAAGAGCATGCGACAAGTCATTTTACATTAGATTTCAAGAAGTTTATCGCAGTTGTCTACTTTTTTGTTTCCTAAAAACTCCGAAACAATTCTTTTAAGAGACCTCCACGCAGCTAATTAATTTTTGATCAAACTTTTCATCCCTTAATATTTTTCTAATTTGTTGTCCAACAAATATTCCTTCCTCAAGCTAAGCATCACTTAGATTAGGAAATTTTTTTAAGGTATTCAAACGAATCTGCTTCTTTATCTAATGTTTCTATGAAAATGTTCATCAATCCTAGTTTAATGTGTAATGAAGGTAACAGAATTGTTTAGGATCAACAAAAGGTATATCTTTTCATTAGCTTGACCTGGATTAAATTGAAACTGAAGCGAAGAATTCTTTTACTTTGTAAAGTGCGGGACACAAGGTTCACAGTCTTAAGCAAGCGGAAAGAAAAATTTGTGTCCGCAAATAAATTTTATGTTATTTTATTTGTTAATAGTTTGCCGCTTCACTTATAACGTGCGCCAGCTAAACGGTACGGAAAATTAATCGAGGATTAAGTAAATTTCGCACTGGTCCACTTGTAATTGGGATGTGCCTAGAGTCTCCATGCACTTGCCGCTAGAAGGTTCTAGCTATTTCCAGTGGCGCCTATACATTTCGAGCATTTGTTTTCATTTCTATATAAATGCGTTGCCTTGAATTTGAATTATTATTTCGAAGTAACGATGGCGAGTAAAAGAGGAAAAACAATTCGAAGCGGTGCACGTGAAGTTATTGCGAGTGTTATAGAGGCCTGTACTAGAGAAGTTGAAAATAATAGTTTGACTATTCCAATTCAAGATCGAACAGAACGCGCTGTATTTTACACTGGTGTTTCGGAAAGTAGTGTAAGAAAAATTCAAAGAGAACATAATGATCGCTCATGTTCTACTTCACCTTTAAAATCTCCTGGTAAAAAAGACCCCGATTATCATACAAAGATAAAATTTACGATGGTGATTTTCAAATAATTCGACGAACAACAGAGAATTTTTATATAAACTTAACTTGAAGAAGGTTCCGACCTGCAAACCTCTACTTCATGCTATAAAGAACAAAATAGATTTTCCGTACGGGTATAAAACCTTAAATCGGCTTTTACGATCAAATGGTTTTGTTTGGTGCAAGTGCCAAAATAAACGAAAATTGCTCATTGAGAAACTATATATAAAATATCTATCAACTGTAAGGCAATATAAGCAAGAAGGGCGCAATATTGTGTATCTAGACGAAACCTGGGTAGATAATGATATGATAGTGATTAAATGGTGGCAAAGTGAAAGTGTTACAGGTGTTGTTCAGGGAATCCGCTCTAGTAGTCGCTTTATTATAGTTCATGCTGGTTCAGAAGCCGGATTTGTTCCAGGAGCTGCTTTAGTTTTTCGCTCGGGACTAACAACTGGAGATAATTTTGAAAAGTGGTTGCTCGAGAAGCTTCTACCTAACATTCCTCCCAAATCAGTCGTAGTAATGGATAATGCGTCTTATCATTCTCACGTAGAAGATAAAGTGCCAACTAAATACTGTACGAAAGCTCATATGATATCGTGGCTTAAATCGAACAATCTTGTATGTGATCCAACATGAAGAAAATATCAATTATATGAATTAATATACCACAACAAGCCTAGATAAAAAAAGTATAAAATTGACGGTCTTTTACGTAACCTCGGTCATACACCTTTAAGACTGCCTCCATACATGTCCGACCTCAACCCTATTGAACTTGCATAGGCAGGAGTAAAAAAATATATTCGAGAGAGCAACACCGGTGAACTTTCAATTAAAGATTTAAATAAAATAACATTAGAAGCGATTGACTCAATATCGGCTGAAAATTGGAAATCGTATGTTAAACATGTCCATTCTATTGAAGATAAATACTGGGAAGTAGATGGCAAAATTGAAACGGTTATTGATGATTTAGTTATCACACTGGGATCTTCAAGTAGTGACGACGAAACCTCATCATTTTCAGAGGAAGGCAACGATTTAGAAAGAATCGAACCATTAGAATCACAACCGTCAACCTCAAAAATGGCTTAGTTTTTTTTCATATATTTTGTAAAATTGTTGTAGTAGTAGTTAAAGTAGCTGTCAATAAACTGCTTCAAAATAATTAATTTTCTGTTCAATACAGGGCGTTTCCTAATTGCGTGCTAATGTTAAAAGGGGGACCTTTTTAAGAAAAAAGTTTAATATGAACCTAAAAGTCTTAACTTTGGAGATACAGGGTTTTAAAAAAACTTTTTCTTTAAATCCTAATTCCGATGCTATTATAGATAAATAACTGTGTGAAATTTGATACATGCCTTTTATGCATAAAAGGGCATTTTTTATTAACAATCAGTTTTTGAAATTTCTACCAGTGGCATGCATATCTAATTAACCTGGGTAAATCCGTATGCTCCTTAATGCATAGAAGACGTGTATCAAATTTCATTCAGTTATCTACAATAGCATCAGAATTGGGATGAAAAAAAAATGTTTTCTTTTTAAACTTTACCATCCTGTATCTCAAAAATTAAGACTTTTATAAAAACACCCCCTTTGAAATCAGCACGCAATTAGGAAACGCCCTATATAGTACTTCACAATGACGGCCTCTGTATAAAGTAATATGACAAACGGAGACATACGGCCACTTTTGGCATACCCGAGTAGCCCAAAGTCGAACTGCATAAATTAAATTTTTGATAAATCTCGTTCACTAGATCTGATGCTGGCTGCTCTTGTAAAATCTGGACTTTTAAATCGTGTATCACTATACTGGGTGGTCCAATAATAGTGGACGTAAACAGTATCCCGGAAACTGTTAATGACAGAACTCAAAAAAAATATATATTTATAGGTAAATTGATCAAGAAAAATCAAAATTAAATCATTTAAAATTCGAAAGTTCGCCATTTTTGCAACACAAAAGAGATATAGAATATGTATAGATAAAGGTTCATTAAGCATAGTTACATTTTTTAATTATCTGAAGTGCGTATAGTCAAAAAGGAGTGCCATATTATTTAAAGAACGACTGGTTTAAAGAGATTTCTTGGCCGACCTTCCTAAACCGATTGACTCCGCTCGGTTTTATTTCGTGTCCCACATTTTAATGGCTATGTGTTGCTCCACTGTCCCAAAGAAAACAGCAATATTTGCTGAATCCACCCTGAGGCCCTGGTCAGTAACAGTCCTACGACTAGGTCACCACATATATGCCACTTATAAGTATCAGAATAAGTGACATACTTTCGTATGTCTTCTTCATGTCAACTGGATGCAAAAGAGGAACAGAGGGTCTTTTGTTGCCATTATGGAGCAGAACTGCTTTTACACTTATTTTAGAAGAATCTATAAATAAGCGCCATTCGTCCGGGTCATGTGCAAAGCCTAATTTTTCCTAATTAATACAAATGCATTTGCATTTTATTCTGCATAGCAAATAACGAGCAACTTTGGTTCCAGTGGCTAGTAAATTCCATTGTTGTAATCTTGAACGTAATAGTTCAATCAAAATCGTCCTTTTCTGATACATTATCGTGTTTTGCCTTACCAGCATACATTTCTAAAAGCGCTGGAACTGGTAGACTAGAAATCAAAGAAGTTTGGGCCACACGTGTCAGAGGCTACGTCATCGGTGCGAAGCGTGAATCTATCGATATTCCAGTGGCGTAGTTGATTTTTACATACTAAATACATACTGCTGGAATTTTTTATATTTTTGTTAATATATGTAGATAATTTATTGTGTTTTATCAATTTTTTATCGTTTGTGATAAGGTGGCATAATATGTTAATATAATGTCCATACAAAAAAAATTAATTGCTTGGAAATAATTTTATTTGCTATTAGTATTATATATTATATATTTCCGATAAAAAAAATGTGGCGTCTAGCTATAAGTTGGTCATTCGGAAGTGTCTGATTCCAGGCGTGAACAGCCTAGTTTATCTTCTGATTTGTCGTCGTCGTTCGAACTTTCTTCACTGTCCTCCGATGACCCCATGTTGACAGTAAACATTAAGTTTTCAATTGCGTCATCCAAAAGATGCACTTTTTGTATGAAATGATCCTCATACTTTCTCGTGTGCTGATAAATGTTGAGCCATTCTTGCTCCGTCACCTCCTCATATTTTTTTCTGGTCAGCCAGTTTGAATGTTGTATTCCGCGCTGCTACCCAGTTTTTCACTAAAGTCCACATTTTTTTTAATGGGGTTTAGTTCTTGGTGATACGGAGGCAAACGTAACACGCAGTGACCCTGTCGTTCTAGTAATTCGTCCAACTTGTATTGCGTGGGAAAGCGAAATCTGTCGTCCAAAATAATTTTGTACAATTCTAGTTTGGTTAACCTTGGGTCTGCTGGTGTGCAAGCTTTGCTTGCCAATAGCTTTGCTCAGCTTCGGCTTGAGATGAGCAGCGGGACGATGTAGGACGTAGTAGGTATTTGTTCGTAGTAAATGAGTAACAATTATCGTGGTTAATAACGTACTGATTTATTCTAAGATTTACATTCCATTTATACAACTATCAATTAAACAATGCGTGCGATCTCAATGATGAAAAATAGTAAAATTTAATAACATTATATTATGTATAGTAGAACGTGACAACTGACGTGACTGTAAGAAGGTCAGTGTAGACACTGTACATACCATCTAAGTATTAATATATAATTGTATTAAATTATAGAAATTTTATGTGTAATTGTGAAATTATACATTCTGCGGACTGTCTCCGATGGATGAAGTGAGAGATCTTAACTCAAATTCCTCGTTTTGAGTGGTCCTGTGATCTGGTTTCCTGTTGCGTTTCTTCTGTTGATGCTGTGCTACAATGATTTTGGCTGTATACCATCCTGCAATTATAAGAATGGCTATGATAATTGTAGTGATGCTGCTAATTGCTATGGAATGATGGTGAATGTTTCGCCAAAGAATGTTCTGTAGTTGCTCTTGTTGGTGTTCTTGATCGTTTATCAATTCATGAAGGCTGTCTGTCAGTTCGAACACTGGCTCGGTTGGTAAAATGTCTAGTTGTTTCTGGTGGATCGCATTGCCTAATAAGTTTGGGACCGCTTTGGAATAACTATTTAACACTGGAACGGTGGTGCTTCGTTTAGGCGTGAGTATGTTTTGTTTTGTTTGAATTATACACTCTTGAGATATTTGAATTATCCCTGTTGCGTTTATTGCAACATCTTCCCGCGCACCATTGCAGATTACAGATATTACCGTTGGAGAGCTGGATATGAACATCCAAGTATTGGCTGCGCACAGTTGTTTCCATAGTATGCCTTTTATGCTGCTTTTTTCAATGGCACAATGTCTTGGAGCGGCTCGTTCATATATTTCATCTATAATACATGAAGGATTTGTGTCTTTCTTAGGCTGAAAGCGTTTTGAACTTTTGGCAGTGGTACGTCATGTGTTGTTTATCTTTGCAGAATAGACAACCAGCGTTACTGTGTTTTTTGTTATTGTGTGATGCGACGTTAACGGCAATGGTTTCTAATGACTGGAATCGTCTTTCTAAGAAGTTCATAAATTCTTCGAACTCTGGGATATCATGCGGCTTCTGAAGATTTTGTTCGTATAGACGGTTGGTTTCAGAATCCCATTTTCTGAGGATTATTCGAATTACCATTGGACCCCATGTATCGATTTCTACATCTTGGTTTTTCAACGCCTGTAGACATTCTCTTGTAGTGTCGTGTAGTTGTTTTAGTTTCAGTGCGTCTTCTTTTGTAACCGTTGGTACGTCTAATATCTTATCAATTAGTTGGAATGTTAGTAGCCTTTTGTTTTCATATCGCTTTTGCAATAACTCCCATGCTGTTTCGTAATTAGCTTCAGTTGACTCAAGGTGTTGAATCAATTTGCCTGCTTCTCCCCGTGTGTGGGTTTTCAGATAGTGCATCTTTTCGGCCTTGGTCAGTGCTTGGTTTTCATGAATTACTCTTTTGAATATATCGAAGAAATTAGACCAGTTTTCATATCCTCCATAAAAGATCGGGATAACGACTTTTGGAATTGCTAACTTTTGCTGTGGCTGGTTCACCACGATTTGTTGAGTTTGGGCCATGATATTCTCTTGAGCTTCTAAAGTTAGTTTTTCCAGAATTTCTTCGTACTGGCCAAGAGTGTCTGCATAAGTATTATTGACAAAATAGTTGTTTTGAAACTTTGTTTCATTTATCATTATTTCTTCATGCAGTTGATGAATAGCATCCCATTGTTTTTTAATTTTTTCCATGTGAAGCTTATAGCGAGATTTGGACTTTCCTTGGCTTAGTTCCGTTTCAATTTGGTTTAGGTCGGTTTGTAGTTGTTGCAGCCTGAAGTTTTGTTTTTTCAGACGGTGTTCTTGTTCTTTTTCCGCCAAGGGATCGGCGGAACTTGCTGAAGGTGTTTCTGTTTTTGGACAGGTTTTTAGGTAGTTTAGTACTTCTTCGTATTTTTCTTTTAATTGGTTGTCATATTTTTTGGTAAAATATGCATGTTCGGTGAGGTTTAGGTTTTTTATTTCCTTGTCGTTTTTCTGGATACTTTTCCATATTTTTTCTAAGGTGGCGATGCGGTCTTTTATATATGTTTCAGTTTTTCTCAAAGAAGAGTCCTTGCTATTGCTGACAAGCTGGATTATTTGTTTTCCTAGTTCTTCTTGTTCTTTAACAAGCTCATTCATTTTGCTTTCCGCAGACATGATGAATTTTTGAACAGACGGGACGGGATATTTTGTTTGTTTATTTGTTTTTTGTTTACTTTCGGCTAGTTTGCAAGTAGTGTCTGTTTGTGTTGTATGTTAAGCTGAGTTCAATAATATATGCCCGCCAGCGTGAACTTGGCACAGGAATACCTTATTAAACCCTTAAAGTATTTTTCTCGCCAGCGTTAACTGGTCACGGGGAAAAGCCTTTGCTTGTGTGTGATACTCAATCGTGGAAACGATAATATATGCCCGCCAGCGTGAACTGGCACAGGTATATCTTATTTATTCCTTTTAGTATTCCCCTCGCCAGCGGTAACTGGGCAACAAGGAAAATACCAATTATTAAGTAACGTGTATATTTGTGTGTGCGAGTGAAGCTAACGGCACTTTGCTTTTTCCCACCACTTAGTTTTTTCGAGTGCTTTTCTCCCTTTTCTTCCAACCAGTTTAGCATTTCTGCTTTTTTTGGAAGCGATGTTAATATTTTTCTTAAATTTTATACGTTTGCCACGCATATCAAACGGTTCGCATAAAAATTTTCACTTATCTTGCATTTTTTGCCACTTAAATCCAGCTTTTTTTCAGGAGCCGGCTTAAGATGCTTATACTGAATTCACGGATATCTTCTGATAGGACTTCCCGTTCGCGCATTTTTTGCCAACTCCCTGTAGTTGGAGCCCATTATTTTTGTATCTTAATAAACAAATGAAGTTTATTTCTTTCTCACAAATGTATTTTTTTTAGAATTACCGGTTTCCAGATTTCCTCCTGCATGTTTTCATCAGTAAAAACCAGTAATACTTAAATGGCAAATTAATTTTTTTTAAATTAAATTAAAATTATTTAGATAACCAACTAATTTTCTATTTTAGAAATTGGTTGTGTTTTATATTCAGGCACGTTTTGTTTCAAATGTAATTTTCTTGTCAAGTCAAAAAATGTATGGGAAAGAATGACTCTTGATATTAATTTGTCTAATTTGTAATGTCGGTTGTGAATTAATACAGTAATTAACTGAAATGCTTGTACGTCATAATGCGACCATTAGTGCACTTTATAAGATGCATATTATCTTTGATGACAAAGCCGGGAAGGATTCGAATCCTGGGATCGAATCCTTTTTTTTTTAATAGGCGATTCGTAATTCGGATTCTATTCCTTTTTTATTAGGTCGAATGACTTTTTTATTAATGCGAATGCTTGATGTAAAAATAAATTAAGTTCTTAATTATTTTCCTACAGAAATATAAGGTTTCATTGTAGGAAATGGAATTTTACCAACTTAAACATTGTATTAGGCGGCTATTTTCTTTTGCCCTTAAAAATTCCCATTAAAATATTTCCAATCTAACTCTGTTTTACATTTTATCTGTGCAAAAAAAGTAATTTGGAAGAGCATTATTTTGTAAGTGAATTTTTCAATATTTTATTCCGCCATTTTATTCCATCATAACAACTCTATACAAATATTTTATCAGTTTTGTCCTACATCAGTTTTTATTTTCACGAAAATTTCGAAATTTCCAATCCGATAACTTCTTCAAAATATTTGTTTACATTTTGGTAGGCTGCCATTTTGTACAGCCATATTGAATTTTTACCATTTCATTTTCATGCGACTCATTGGCCAAAAATTGAAGTCAAGTAACAGATTGACGGAAATGAGAAAACATGTTTTTTGGTCTCCAGGGACTTGAATGTTGGGGGTGGTTTGAGTATGAATTACAATTGAATTTTTTCAGCTATCCTCGTTAGTAAGTAAGTACTCCTACAAGGGTGTGCACTGGTCCTAAATGCACCTCTTCTTCCATTTTAGATTATGTGGTAACTGATAGATCGGAAATGATCAGTAAATGTAGCGACTTTGACCATTTTGGACAGCTTGTTTCTGCCGCTTTCCTATTTTTTCAGCTATCCTCGTTAGTAAGTAAGTACATACAACACTCGACACTGATGTCTACTTCTTCCGCAATATTCGCCTTTGTAGTGTTAAAAATTTTTGCAACAGAAAATAACTTATAGATAAAAAATAAAAAATTACCTTTTCACAAGGATTATATAACGAATTAGAGGAAGTTAAACGACTTATTTGGTTGAAATACAATACAAATGAGAAAGCGATTTGGGAAGAGTATCAGTCCACGAATGAAACAAAAATGTCGTGGAATATTATTAACGATATTCAAGGCAAAAGTAGTACCAAAAAAATAAAAGAAATCTCTGATACACATTATAATAAATTAACAAAAAATCGTAGTGAACTTGCCTCGATCTTCGGAAGTTATCCCTCCTTGGCGATAGAGGAAAAACTTAACAGTCATTTTGATGGAATAATTGTATTTTGACTAAAAAGCATGTCCCAAATTCAATCTTTTTTGAACCTTACTATTACTAGTAACGAAATAATTGATACAGTGAATAAATTTCCAAATAAAAATTCTGCGGGATCTGACGATATCATGTAATTTATAAAGAAAGTTATCGGCGAAGTAGCTAATATTCTTACTATCCTGTTTAATGTTTCACTTGAGTCTGGTTATTTCCTGGATGCCTTAAAACTGCCATTGTCGTACCCATATTTAAGAAAGGAGCCTCCTATCTAGTCGAAAACTACAGCCTTATTTCTCTATCGAGCAGCTTCGCTAAATGTATTTTTTTTTGGTTAAATATAATATTTTTTGGGGTCATCAGCATGGCTTTCGTCGGGAGATGTCTACTGAAAGTGCTTGCACGGACCTTGTTTAATATGTAACAGATAAGATTGATAATAGAGAAACTGTAATCTCCTTCCCTTTTGATCTTACTCAAGCTTTTGACACCATTGATAAAGATTTTGTGGATTTAAAATTAAACAGTTTTGACATAAGGGGTAACTTGAACGACGGATCATTTCTTTTTTAACTAACAGGACATTTTCGGTTAAGGTTGAAAGGTCAAAATCTGGGTAGTAGCTTGGGACCGCTAATTTTTCTTCTTTTTGTTAATGATTTGCCCGAGCATATCTCCCAGGGTAGAGTATTCTCGTATGCCGATGATACACCACAGTTGTTGTCTCGGATCCAGATATGGCTGCATTGAGGAGTAAACCCAATATTATTCTGAAGGAATTTTCTTCCTGGTGTAGGAAAAATTTAAGGTTAATCAGACGAAAACTGTCGGTATGGAAACAAAAACTGTACGCAAAACATCTTGTGGTCTCATTTTTGATCTATATGGTCACAAGCTAGTTTTAAGTAATTCAATATATTTCTTGGGGTGTCTCCATTGATAGTGATTTAACCTGGAATGGGCAAATTTCTAAGGTGTGTTCAAAAATCAGTCATCCGACATCAATAGAGTATTTGTGGCACAGAAACGAGTTGTTCGGATTATTTTTGGTCTGTCATACGCAACGTCGTTAGGAAAACTTTCCGCAAAAATAATATTCTTACTGTCCGCTCAATTTATTTAGTAAAATTGTTGACTTATTTTCATAAGAACAAACATCTTTGTCCGTTTAATAGTTCTTAGTGCCTTAGTATGTGTGCAGGTAGTCGTATTTTTAATCTGTTACCATTTTCAATAAAAACTGTCGCATCTACAAATAAATTTAAATTCGAATTAAAAAAACTATTAACAGCTAATGCATTTAATCCTTAAACGAATTTGTTGTTTATTTGGGGAAACTTATATAACATATTCGACTAGTATCATTTGCGAGCGATCTTCCATTTTGAATAACCATAACCATCTATCCTTAAATTTGACTAACGCTTTGTAAGTGTGTGAACTGAAATTTGACTACTTTGTATATTAATTAGATAAGTATATGTGTGATGTAGTTTGTTGTTATGTGCTGAAATACAATTTTATATTTTGATGACTGTGACTGGTTTCTATTTACACATTGTAGTTCTCGAAATGTAATATATTTTAAATTTGAATTTAGTATACTATTTACAAAAATAAAGCGTGCGTCTGATTTTATAAAAAATACTTTTTTAAGTTTGGAATTTTTTTGTAATAGTGCAATAGTTGTAAAACTCCCTCCTGCATTTTCTTTTGATGCGACCAACGTTTCGGAATTTATTTAAAAGATTGAACTAATGCGCCACAATTTTTCTCAAAACACTAAAAAATATGTCTTTAAAAATTGCCTTTCCTAAAAATATAGATACAGTGCTAAACACCTTCCATCAAAATACAAGCAGAAATTCTCCTTGTCTTATTTTCTGGTACTTCTGGTAAAAATAAGTAGAGTATTGCATTTCAATATTGTCTAAAAAAATATTTACAATTCCTAAAAAAATCATGGGAAATTATGGACCATGTGGACCTTCTGGGCCACTTCCAAGGTCCTCCTGATTCTGAATACGATTAGTTTAAATTAAAGTTTTTCTATATAATATAAATCTAATAGATTTAAATCTGGAGACCTAGCAGGCCATGACTAATTTTCCTTCGCTTGTCCTTGATATAATTACTATGTAGTTTCCGAACAAACTTACTGATCAGCACGAACTGTTTACGTTTAAAATCCATGACTCAAAATTTTTTTCTTTCTTTCTGACCTAAGGCCCAGGTCGTCTGCTACTTGTGTAATCATTCTGTTTTCGTGCTCGTCAGCGTAGACTGTAAACAAAGTGCCGCGTGTGTGAAAAGTTTAAAAATGCCGAAAAGACCAGTTAAGGCTGACAGGCATCGTCAAATAAAAAGACTAAAAAAGCAATTTCGCGAAATGCAAGAAAACTTAAACAAGCTTTGTGAGTCTAGTGCCTCTGAAGATTATTCGACTTTAGGTTATTTTTTCTTTTTTAGCTTAATCAGAGATTGTCAGAAAATTAGAAGAAAATTGTAGGTTGTAGGTCCCTAAAAGACAGAAAAAGCGCGCGTTTTTTCATGTTATTCCTACAAAATATAAAGAAAAGGTTTTAGGGTACCGTGCGTTACTCCTAAAGCTAAAATCGAGCGATTTTTTATCTAAATACAAATAATTATAACATATGAGATCGGCCGATTTCATTTGAGCAGAATCTTAATCAGCCGACTTTAGGTGGCTATATTTTTTTTAGAGTAAGAGGCAACTTCTGACAATCCAGACATTTCAGAGGTCACAGTATATGATCCACGTACGTGATACATAAATATCACCAAACAATGAACAAACTGAACAAGACTTTAACGCTTTAGGATTAAGACCAGACTCTTAAAAAAAGGTTTAACTAAAGATCACTGAGAAGAATTAATGTCAAAGAATAAGATACCTGCAAAATGTAGGGCTTTACATCCTCCCCAGATAAATAATGAAGTACAACCATGCCTAGTAAAGTCGGTTCTTGAACATGATCGTTTTGTAAGAGCGTTACAACAACAATTAGCTTACGGTCTATCAGCAGTAGGGATAGTTATCGAGGCTATGATGCCTAACAAAGGGATAGCCGATAGCATGAGATCATTGGCAGACGCCTGCCAATTATTTACAGTTACTAACGTCCATCACGGACTTTCAATTCACCGTAGATTTAAAATAATACCACATTTAAATTCGGAATGCAAGAAAGTAGTAGAAAACTTGGAAATTGATGATTTGTTATTTAATACAAACTTTGCTGAAAAACGAAGGAGATATAAAAAAGGCCCGTGCTGGCTTTAAGAAAAATACTTGGCAACCCATTTCTTCAAGATCTTCAAGCTTGGGAATAGCAAGTAATTATCATTTAAACTACCGGCGTGCGCCTCCCAGAGAGAAAATGAGGGAGAAAAGGAGGAAAGAAGAAAGGAACCCATCAGTACGTCCGAAGTATTACCAGAAAAACAGCAGGAAATATTACCGCCAGGAATAGACAGGGAGGAACATGTGAGTAACTACGCCGATAGACTATCGAGATTTCTACAGGGTTGGAAATATATCACGAAAGACCTAGTGGTCTTAGGATGGGTCACAGAAATTAAAATACCTTTTATTAAAAAGCCTGTGCAGCGTTTTAAACCCTCTGTACAAATCTCGGTTAAACTTTTACCTTAACATGAAAAATCCATTCAGGAATTGATAAAAATAGGTTCTATTGAAGAGTGTCATTCTTCCATAGGACAATTTTTATCATCTTACTTTATAATTCAAAAACCTTCTGGCACATACAGATTTATTTTAAATGTAAAAACTCTTAACAAACTTTTAATTGCTCCTCACTTTAAATTGGAGGACTACAGAACCATTATAAAACTTTTAAATAAAAATTGTTGTCTTTCAAATATTGATCTAAGAGACGCATATTTACTAATGCCTGTAAATAAAAAGTACTGGAAATATCTGCGATTTCGCTTCGAAAATTATCTATATCAGTTTAGTTGTTTACCATTTAGTCTTAATATTGCACCGTATGTTTTCACTAAACTTACGAAACCACTAACAAAAAGACTTCGTCTAATAGAAATAAGTACGGTATTTTATTTAGATGATATCCTCATTATAGGTAATAATAAAAGTGAATGTAAAAAACACACACACTGAAATAGTACTTTCTGCGTTAACCAGATTAGGAGTTATAATAAATGAGAAAAAAAGTATGCTAATTCCTCAGCAACATATTAGATTCTTGGGGTTTATATATAATACTAATAAATTGACCATCTCACTTCCTAGTGGGTAATGTGAAGCCATTCAGAATTTGATTTTAAATTTACGAAAGAAAAAAAAAATGCACAATTAGAGAATTTGCCCAATTAATAGGTAGACTTGTAGCTTCTTGCCCATCAACAAAATACGGATTTGTTCATATTAACCGTTTGAAAAAATTAAACATTTTTTGTTGCAGGGAGACTATTGCAATTATAATAAAGAAAGTATATTCCAAACTCCTTAAATAGCGAATTAGAGTGGTGGCACAGTAATACAGGATCAGGTCAGGACATACAATTTAAAAATTTCTCCCTGGAAATTTTCCGCCTCCAAGATTGGTTTGTAACGGTTGCAGATGCCACGGTTTCATTCATCATAACGAACAACAAAAACATCATTTTTTTAGAGATCAAAGATCACTTGCTAAAGACAAAGAAAACATCTCGATTTTATTAAGACTTGACAACCAGACGGCTATATCTTGTATTAATCGAGGTGGGAGCCTCTTTGGCAGTGGAGTGAAAAAAATGGTATTATACTATGTTACTTCATCTGCTAATTTTGAGGCGGACAGAGAATCTAGATCTCTCACGATTAATACTGAATATGAGCTAAATGACAGTGAATATAATCAGATTATAAAAAGATTTGGTTCTCCTAAAATTTATTTATTTGCAACTGAATTAACAAAAAATCCAAATTTGTATGAAACAAATTCCAGACCCTAAGTCATGGGTGGTTGACGCGTTTCGTAAAGGTGGTCAGAATTTTTCTTTTACGCGTTCCCCCCCTTTTTCAATAATTACAAAAATCTTAGAAAAAATTGTTTAGGAAAATGGCTTAGGAATTGTGATATAGTCAAAAGCAGTGTTATCGTGCGGGTCATACGATTTATCAACGACAAACTTTTAAGTTTGTTTTTCTTTTATTGCGTGTAATCAAGATGACTTAGATAGATCTATGATATTTTCATATGAAAAAAGAGGATAAATATATGAATACCAGCAGTTGCAAAAATCTTTGAGCGATGAGTAATAGAAAACAATTTTCAGGTTTTTTGCATCCACAAGCGAAAGAAATGGAATTAAATGTTCCCGTTCTAATAAAATATTACGAAAATGAAAATTCACCGGCCAATATCCAGGAGACAGTAGCAAAAGCTCTGGTAATCGGTATAAGGACTGTGCAGAAAATTGTGCATGAAAAAAAGCATAATTTATTACCGAAGAAGATTAAGAAATGCACACGAAAAAAGACAAAGACAGAAGAATTAAGTGACAATGTAAAAAGGGATGTTCGTAATGCAATTTACGAATTATACACATCAAAAACTAATATAACCCTTCAAGTTTTAAAAGAAGCTTTAAAAAATCGACGCATATTGGAAATTGGACTTAAATCGTTGTCAAAATTAATAAAAATGTTGGGTTTTCGATATAAAAAGGACTGTAATCGAAGATTTTTATGCGAGTTGCCATATATAGCAAGTCAGCGTATCCAGTCTTTAAAGAAATACACGGAAAATGTTAATTCAAAATTTAAAAAAGTGGTATTTTTAGACGAGACTTGGATATTTTCTAATGGAAATGGTTCGAAATCTTAGCACGACGAGTCTGTTAAAAGTGTCAAGAGAAAAAAGGGATGTGGGACGGGAAAACGGTTCATCATTTTGCATGCAGTTTCTTCAACAGGATTTCTCCCAGGTGCAAGTTTACTGTTTTCTTCAACATCCAAAAGTATGGACTAACATGAAAATATGAACTGTTTGAAAAGTGGTTAAAAGAACAACTGATTCCAAATTTAGATGCTCCATCTTTAATCATTCTGGACAATGCATCTTATCATTCAATAATCTTAAATAAACAACCTACTTCATCCTGGAAGAAAGTGATATTTATGACTGGCTAATAAAACAAAAACAAAATCCTGTACCCAATATGCTGAAACTAGAATTTCTTTTAATGGCAAAATCTATTAAAAAACCAACAATATATGCCGTAGATGAAATATTACGGGAAAATGGACATGAGGTTTTACGAGACTGCCGCCATACCATTGTCAGTTTAACGCAATAGAATTAATATGGGCTGGGGCAAAATCATATTACGAAAAACACGTGAACTATGGTCGACATCAGATGAAGTGCAAATTGTTTGGCAAGATTCATTAAATTATATTACGCCCGAGTACTGGAAGAAATCTGTGGAACATACGGAGAAATTAATATGGGATTTGTGAAATCGAGAACGAGTTCTAGATGTCGAAATAGCACTAATGATCATTGCGCCATTTGAGGACGACTCAGAAGATGAGGACTTTTTAATTTTTATATTAGTCTTTGACGTGTATAAATCATAAATTGCATTATGAATATCCATTTTTGCATTGTAACTTAAGTCTTTTGCCTTTGGATTTTTTCGTGTACATTTCTTAATCTTCTTCGGAAGTAAATTATGTTTTATTTCATTCACAAGTTTCTGTACATTCCTTATACCGATTCTCAGAGCTTTTGCCACTGGCTCCTGGATTTTGTATTTGTAATTTTGTAGGCAATAAATAAATAATTATAGAATGCTTGTTCCAATTTTAAAGCGTGTTTAAAATAAGTAAATTTTTTTATTAATTATAAGACAAAATTTGATATATAAAAATCGGTAAAAACGCTTTACCAGAAACTCGAAGCTAACGAACAGTACATATATATATATATATATATATATATATATATATATATATATATATATATATATATATATTATATATATATATATATATATATATATATATATATATATATATATATATATATATATATATATATATATATATATATATATATATATATATATATATATATATATATATATATATATATATATATATATATATACGATAAGACTGCATTCGACTATAGTACCCTATTGGCCTACACTGGCGTGGTATCCCCTATTCAATAAGCTATTATTAGAAAAACCTATTTATTTTAGATCAAACAAGTTTTTGGTTATCTCTCCTTTCAGAAACTACCACCCATTACACAAGGAGATTTCCCTGGTAGCAAGGAAATTATCCGGCAGGCTTATATAAGAAAAGGAGTTCCACTGACGGCAACAGAAGTAATAGCCTCATCTATAACAAAAGGAGCGTATAAACAGTATACAGCTTGTTATAAGAGATTCTGGCAATTTTGTGTCGACAATAACAGGGATCCCTGTGTTTATAGTCTAGAAACGGATTTGGCTTTTTTATCCGATACTTTAAATAAAGCATTTTCATTTTCTGTTATAAATGCCTATAGGTCAGCTCTTAACTTAATCTTTAGCCCTATAAGCAATAATGATTTAAAAGTAATTAATCGTTTTGTGAAAGGAGTGTCTAATATTCGACCCCCAGAGCCTAAATATAAATGTGCTTGGAATTCGGACCCACTTTTAAAATACCTAGGTATACTATATCCTCTTGAAGAGTTAGAATTACAATAGACTAGTCACTCTTATGGTACTGACATCAGCAAGCAGAGTTCAGACTCTTTCTCTAATTAAAGTCTCAAACATATATATATATATATATATATATCGGTAGAAAGAATTGAAATTAAAATACCAGATAGGATAAAAACATCTGCTCCAGGCAGGGTCCAACCACTACTTATTTTTCCATTTTTTAAAGTTAGACAAGAACTTTGCGTGGTGTCCACTATCGAGGACTACATTAAAAGAACGAAACCATTTCGCAGTAGTGAAGAAAAATTAATATTTACCCACAAAAACCTTATCGTCCAGCATCATCACAAGCAATAAGCAGATGGGTTAAAAAGACGTTACACTTAGGTGGTGAAAACACGTCCATTTTTTCAGCCCATAGTGTACGCCATTAGCATTTAAAGCCGGTGTAAACATAGAAGGGATTAAAAATACAGCATGTTGGATTTCTACCTCGAACACATTCTTTAGTTTTTATAATAGACCGGGGAAAGAACCTCAGGTTAAATTTACGATCTAATAAATCTTAGTATTCTACTATTAATATCGGTACCTCATTATTTGGGATTTATCTAAGGATCATATCAATTCTGTTAATTAGGATCTATCATTTACATAGCCAGTAGACATAAACTCAGGAATTACTTAGTTTATAAATGTATAGCCTTGTTAAAAATTATGGTATTTACATTTATTATTATAATAAATTATAACAATATATAGTTACCAAAAAAGAAAATTCGCTTTGACTCTACATATTAATTATATCAAGCACAAGCGAAAGAAAATTTAAAGATTAATCGACTTACCTGAAGGAAACCCTCCTATATACTCCCAGATCGTAGGCAGTTTTTTAGGCTCTCCAATGGAATGATTACACAAGCAGCAGACGACCCGGGCCTCAGGTCAGAAAGAAAGAAAAAAATTGTGAGTCATGAATTTTAACGTAAAAAGTTCGTGCTGATGAGTAAGTTTATTCGGAAACTACATAGTAATTGTCTTAGATCTTCGGACAAGCTCGGAAAATTATGATTAATCTTCCTTCAGGTAAGTCGATTAATCTTTAAATTTTCATTCGAAGCAATTGACTGTGAAATTTTAATTTTAGAAATTTATTCTACTCCCCGTTCACGTTTATCATCCATTTTCGTCTTGGAAACAGGTTTAGAAAATTGTATGTTGGAGTTGAGCGCCAATAGTGTGAAACTTTTGCGCTGATATTGTTAAAGCGAACCTACTGATCATCAGTCACTACGGAATATGTACTTTGGTTAAAAAGGAAACTAGCAATCTAAGCACAAAGTTTTCGAGGAATACCATTAGCATGGAATTTGTTAAGTGTCTCACGCCAGCCTTAATCGAATGTTTTGGATATGTCATTTAGTGTTCTGTTACATGGCGACAATGGCGGAAATCTTTATTGGAATTTACTTTTTGGATGTTTGAATCAACACGGCAGTCTGACAGGTTTTCCTACCAGGGTTGCCATGTTCTGTTCGGTGATGTTTTTCAGCTTTATCTGTTATTCTTGCATCTGAATACAAACAATCAACTTACACACTTGCCCATTTATTGTTGCGATTTGACTTAATTTTAGTTTATTGCCGGAAAGGCTTATGATATCTTGTCAAATAGCCTATTTTAATAACAAAATGGCATACTACAATTGGAAAATTGTCTATTAACCTGAATTTTTTTTATTAGTTTATTAGATTTATTCAGGTACAGGCGATTTGTTTCTGCGCCAGTTTGCGAAATCATTACCGGCCGTGTAGGACACGCCTTAAAGTCAGCCGATATTATCGTTTATGTGTCAATGCATAGGAAACATGATTGCTTATTCAGATATGTATTTTAAGGAGTGGAGTTTCTTTTTCTCCGCAGGGGTTTTGTTCTATGCATGGTTTTTATATGAAAATATGTTTCCTGATTGTTTTATTAGCGTTGTATTAAATTAAATTATTTAGTATTATATTATAGGCAGTGATGAAAAGAATACCTTACATACGTTTATTCCACCGTTACGATGTTTCTGGCTATTAAAACCGTTTAGTGTTACAATTACACGATATTATTCTTCACCATATAGAATTCGATAGATTTGTTCCAGTTTTGAGTTAAGGAGGTAAGAAGACCTGCTGTGGAGGAACTGGCAGCCGAAACCATATTACCTGTCCTTGACTAACTTCTACTTTTAAAGATCAGTACAATACTTCTAATTGCCTTGGTCAAACGGAGTTTGAATTTATTTTGAATGCTGCAATAGACAAATAAACACTTGCTTAAAGTAGAAAGTTTTAATATTACAAAAATGTCTTTGGCCGTTACAAGTGAATGTAAAAATACTGCACATTTATTAAAAAACGTAAGATATATTATACATTTTCTAATCTTCTAACGAAACTATTAGACAACTGAAACAAGAAATATAAATGTTTGAAACGTTTACGAGTTTGAACGTGTTTTTCAAATATAAAGAAAAATATTACAAGGGACTGCTGCAAATACTTCTCTAATCTGTATTCTCTCATTTCAGTCACTCATATCTACAACTTACGTATTACTCACATTAATGCTATTTCTTGCTTCAGTGCATCAACAGTTTAAACGAAAAGCACCATTTTAAACTGCATCAAAAATAAAACTATATAATATAGCAACAATTTACATACTAAAAGTTTTGTCACATATTATCTCTTACGGTTATGGTATAATACTGGCCTAATACATCTAATACTTATGTTTTAGTGATAGAAAGTAACTATATAAACTTACTCTGGTTGAAATATTTTAATTTAGCGAAAATTATACAGGAACTACAGGATTTTTTTTGGTAAAAATACAGTGTGTCTCACTTTTCACGATTCCCATATGGTTGCTCAGTTATTCGTTATACGATTAAAACCAAATTTGAAAGGAAGATGTTTTATCATCAATATATTGTTGTGAGGCTCTCAATCTTGCTTCTTTCCAATGGCGTTTGCCGCTATGATATAAAAATTATTATTATTTAAGAAACATATAGTGGTCGGTAATGAATCTGTCAAAAAGCAATCCTACATTAAACTCGTCAAAATAATCATATTGAACCAAATACGCCTTAGTAAAATATCGCTCATTAATAACATCCAGGGTTTAAAACTATTTTTTGGGTTTTTCGCCTTATCAAATCTGAAAATAAAAAAAAACATTTATCTTATATAATCAATAGATAGTCTTAAGTTCTGGGTCCACTATGAAGGTACCCGAGGAACGACACTGAAAACTGTTTGTTTTCTGGACGTTTCGGGGGAAAGTCTACCCCCGTCCTCAGCAAACCTATAAATAAACAACTAAAAGCAGAATATTTCTTATATTTAGTATCAGAAATATAACCAGAATAGCTAATCTCTGACAAAATGTCAATGAATGTCAATTTAAAGGTGTTATGTTACGTTCCAAAAAACGTAAAATAAAAAAAAGTGCCTTAATATTATTAAATAAAGATAATTGTGTAGCATCTTGTTCCGTTAGTTTTAATAACACATGGTTAAATTTGCTAAATACTGAAGTAAAAGAAGGACACCTCAAAATACAATAAATTACAATGAACATACTCTAGGTATACATATTTCCCACCTTAGTCTAACAATTAAAAATAACACCTTTAAATTGACATTTTCTCAGAGATTAGCCATTCTAGTTATATTTCTGATACTAAACATAAGAAATATTCTGTTTTTAGTTTTTATTTTTAGGTTTGCTGAAGATGGGGGTAGACTTTCCCCCGAAACGTTCAGAAAACAAACATTTTTCAGTGTCGTTCCTCGGGTACCTTCATAGTGGACCCCGTTTTTTTATTTTCAGAATTTATAAGGCGAAAAACCCAAAAAATAGTTTTAAACCATGAATCCGCCACTACAATTTCGTAATTATTTAATATACAGGGTATTAAAATTTAAATCTCCAAATTGTTATTTTTCTATATATCAGGCTGTTTTTGAGATATTGACACAAAAATTGGTAATTGGGAGTTTTCGAGGACCGGGAATGCGCCTAAATTCTATTTATTTATGTAATATGTAGAGAGCGCTTGTTGCACTTGACCTTCTCCAGACGAGGTGTATTTAAGGGGCGAAATGACCATGTGGGAACTGGAAAATCCATACTTAACTAAAGAGCGGTATTTTCAGCATAGATTTTCTATCATTATTTGGTGTGGCATAATTGCTGATTTTATTATTAAACCGTTTGAGTTTCCCGCAAGGCTAAAAGATAACCAGTTTCGATAAAATGATTTACCGAATCTACTCGATGATGTTCCTTTACATTTACATAAGGTATATGCACGATGGTGCTCCACCTCAGTTGCGGTTCGCAATTTTTCAGACGAATGGTTGCCTCACACATGGTTGGGTCTTGGAAGTGAATTTCCACGGCCGCCGCGTAGCCCAGATTTCAATTCTTTAGATCTACTCTTTTGGTATTATATTAAATTTTTAGTGTATACAGAAGAAATCCGGACAAGAGAGCAAGTGTTGCAAAGAAATCAAGATGCCACCAATGTTATCAGGAATAAACAGGAAACTTTATTCTAAGTAAGGCGCTATTTGGTAAAGGGATTAAGAAAATGCATAGAGTAAATATTGGACATTTTGCCCAATTGTTGAAGTGACGTTTTTCATTATTTGTTCATGATAAATTCATTATTCGTTATTAAGTATGTTATTTCAGTTTTAATGTTTTACTATTTTTTACTTGCAATAAAATATTAAAATGCGAATAATTCGAAAACGGTTTGTTTAACCGACTACATATTGCATGAAAAAATAGATTTTAGTCGTATTCCCCATCCCCGAAACCTCCTAAATACCAGTTTTTATGTCGATATCTCAAAAACAGCTTGAACTATACAAAAATAAAAATTTCGAGATTTTAAACTTTAACACCCTGTATCTCATTAATGAGCGAAATTTTACTAAGGTATATTGGGCTCCATTTTACTAAGGTATATTGGGTATTCCACCGGAGCGATGTTCCTGTGTACATTGGGCTCAATATAACTATTTTGACGAGTTTAATCTAGGATTGCTTTTTGGCGCATTCATTACCGACCTCTCTGTATGTTAGGCAACAATTTAGAACGATTTCATATTCTTATATGGCAACCAAAAAGCCCTAGAACACTTAGTTTTAAATTTTCAACGTAGAATATGGAATGCAATATTCCCTACAAATGGAATATTTTTATTACTGGTTTCTCAGCAAATTTTATTCTTGATAATCGTTGGCTTGGTCGATGCTTAAAAATTACTTTACAGTATCAAACTTAAAGTAAATAAAGTAACACTGGGTGTTCAAAAAATTAATAAATGTCGCTTTGGATTTTAAAATTTTTAACAATTGAATATCTGTGACGGGCAATTAATTGACCATAAAAACTTTACCTGATTTTGCGAAATTTTAAAATTTAAACACACAATTTTTTAATTATTTCAAGTATTTCATGTCATTACGTTTGACATCGTTTTTAAGCAGCAAACAAGCAACTTGTAGAAAAATCAATAACAAAGAAATTTGATTAGTAAGGAAAATTACGTTCTACACTGCTTAAGACAAAACTATAAAACTAGATATTCCGGGGGTTGCCAACTAAAAACATTAAATCGGTTTCCATGTAACTTCTTGACTAAAAATATGTTTTTCTCAAAAATCGCAACAACTTTTGGGTTATACAGGTTTTGTATAAATATTTCACGAAAGATATTAATATATCCAGCAAACTAAAATTCTGTTTATTAATCATGCCGTTCAAGTAAAATTTTGCCCCTCGCTCATTAATGTGAAGCTATGGACTGCCCTTGATGTATATCCAAAAATTCCTGACAAAAAGTTCTTCTTTATTTCGATTGTTAATGTGCTGTAGCATTTGGTATTTATAAGGATGAAATTTTAAATCCTTTTGAAGGATTCGATCTAAGCTTCCCTTTGATATTCCTAGGATAAGGGATTGTCGATTAGCATACATTTCAGGACTTCTCGTGAACGCAATCGTAACTCGTTCAATATTTTCTGGTGTATGAACGTTACTTCGACGTCCAGGCTTCTTCACATTTTGTTCATTTTCAGGTCAGTTTTACGATTTGGCGCATGACCCCATAGTTGTTATTAAACTGACTCCTGAATGACGTCTAACTTCTATCGAATCAGTTCTTATGTAAGTTTGAAAGTTTCTGCACAAAATAAACGTTTGGATTGAGTAATTCGTGAAAGTTCAAACGAATGTTATAATAATGTCTCAAAACATAAAATTTAAATATTTTTTCTATAAATCCGAAAAACTACTAGAAGATAATCCCAGAATGTATTTACTTATTTGGTAGGGAATTTATTTAAAAAAATAAAATGGGTAGTCTATTATAGGGATCCCTATATAACCGATGTTAAAAGCTTATCGCGAGAAGAATCATATAATTACACTAATGGTTCTACTTCGGTGACCATTGTCACAGAATAATTATTGTTAATTAAAGTTACTGGTAGTTTATTAATCAATCCGATTGAGGGGGAAGAAGAATATTGTCAACTAACATACTATAACTATTTTTATCTTTATGTAAAATAAAAAACAATTTAAATAAAATTGTATTTTTAACCTAACATAACATAAATGTCTCGGTTAACTTGTAATAATAATGACCAAAACCCAAAATCGACAATCTTCTCTCAAACTCGTGATAATTTTTTATTATCACTTTAACATCGTGGATTTGAATGGTTGAATCTCAACAACATTTTTCAGCGACGTTTCATTTTTGTGTTATCTCTCATAAAAGTTTATAATATTCTTTAGATGTCTACTCTACTTTTGTAGTAAATTCGTATTTTGAATAATAGTCACAAAACACCAATTAATCATAATTTTTTTACCAAAAAAAAACGTTGATTTCTTTACATAAAAACTATATTTTTTAGTTCTACAAAAAACAAATGATCTATATGACAAACTTTAAAAAGAGAAGCCCTTTATCCTTTTTTTTAGTAAAACTGTTAATTCTATGTGAAAAAAATTGGTATTTTCACCAATCGGACTTCAATGTCTCAAAAGCTGCCAAACATCTACAAAATACGTGATGGTAGGTGAAAATTACCAAAATTCCTTTATTTGAAAAGACATTATTAAATAAAAGTTAGGTTACTTTTTTTTTAAATCTCTTTTGAACCTGATCTTCTGAAAATCCGTCAGTTTGAAGTTAGATGATGAGAGATGATGATCTTTTAGGTTAAATGAATATGGTCCAAATTTAAGTTTGATATGGTTACAGTCATAAAAATTCTGTATTTTCATCTGATATTTATAAGTGCACTAAATTTCAAAGCAATATATCAAAGGTAAGTGAAGTGGTCCAAAACTGAATTAAATAATTTCAAGGAAGGAAAGAAATCAACTTATGCCCCGCTATTTTGAAACACCACGTATACTGGAAAATATTTTTGGAAATTAGAAAAAAAAAGACAAAGTAAATCCACAGTCCATCCGATTTTTGTTACCTTGATTAGTTGCTGAGATTTTCCAATGGGCCACTCCCCCTGTATAAAACATATATTTCTATTAGTAATTTTAATATCATACAGGGTGTTACATAATTTAATGCTAATAAAGATGCGATTGTTTGATTAATTTTAAGCTGAAAAGTTTAGATATTTCTATGCCCAAAAATGCATATTTTTCAAGATTCAGGGCGCCAGTTTTGTTTTTTTATTTTTTTTTCGACATTTTTAAAGATAATTAAATGGAAATTGGTACACATATTACTGCTTCTAGTTTCTATAAAATACTATAACTTGGTACAATCTAGCGGGAGATGTTTTTTTTTGAGACATAACACTTTTAACGCACTATTTTTTTCAAAATCAAATTTTGGACGCCTTTAATTAGCAAAATATTCATTCGCTTATAGTAAATCGAAGGACAAAAGTTCAGTATCGAATTTTAGATTTCTCTTTAAAATATTTTGTACTGAAATTCCATATGCAAGAAGTATTTTGCTAACTAACTCGTAAACAACACCATATATAAAAAAGTGCAACAGGAAAAAAGTTTCCTAATAGAAGAGACAATTTGACAAAGCTACCAAGTACGCCCAGTGTCGTCACAAAAAAATTTAAGGTGTTAAAAGGGGTAGTGACCTTAAAAAAATATCACCCTATCGATTGTTCTCAATGCCAATGATACTGTTTTATAGGTCTTATAAAAGTAATACGTGCATCAACTTTCATTCAACTATAACTTTAAAAATGAAGGATATGAATTAAAAACACAAAAAAAACTTTGCCATCCTATACCTCGAAAATATGCGTTTTTTGACTTAAGTATAACGGGTGACACAGAAGACAAGGTTACAGGCCGCCATTATTTTAGTTTCAAAAATATCAATTTGAAATTTAAGACATTTGCATAATTCCAAAGGATCCATACTTTTTTGATTTAAGTAGGAACCTGTATATTTCTATGGACTATCGTATTCAGCCTAAAATTAGCTTTTCAACATTGCCGCTTTATCCAAAAAATATAGTCACTATTTATAAAAGACATATTTTAAACACTTCAAAATGAACTTATTTCTTCGTTTTTTAGAACATTTTGGTTTATAAATCGTTTTGGGTAGTAAGAGAATTTTTTATTTTTTTTTTCACTTCTCATTTAATCGAAAGAGCCTTTTACTCCAATATTTTGAATTGCAGCCTGTATATTTTTTGTTATAGTCGTTTTCGCCGTAAAAATACCTTTTTAGAGATGTGTCGCATGTAGCTTTTATTTTCAAGATGGCGATATGCCAATGTGAAAAAATATTCAAGGTGCCACTGTGAGGAAATTGCTCTTTCGGTAAAACAAGTGAAAAAAAAACTATTATTACTCAAAACCATTTTTACATTGAAGTGTTCTAAAAAAATTAAAAATAAGCTTATTATCAACTGTCTAAAACAAGTATTTTGTAAAAAGCAACAATTTTGAATTTTCACAAAATGACTGTTCAGCCGCCATTAAAACACAAAAGTTAACTTGTGATATATCATTGAAAAGCTAATTTTAGGCTGAATATGAAAGTTCATAAAAATTTGCACGATCCTATTTAAAATAAAAAAGTAGGGGTCACTTACAGTAAAACCAGAAACAATTTTCAATTGTTTTTTAAAGAAAATTTGTGAGTTATAGAAATGTTTCAAGTTTTAAATTGATATTTCAAAAACTAACGGTATATGAAATTTTATATTTAAAATTAGTCAAAAAATCACATCCTGAATTATCAAAATTCAATTATGAACCCCCCTGTAGTTCCACCAATAATATACAAAACTTTAAAGCTTGATTGTTCATAGAATATGTGTCTAATTAAAATCAAAATATCAAATAAATTTAATACAGTTACTCCACATCACTGGTTTAGACAATGAAAATATTGTGTACAAAGGAAAGCGAGTGTATGTATACATAATTCTAGGAAATCTAAATAAACATTCAACAATAAAGTTGCCGGATGTATATGGATGACAACGCTATAAAGACTAGATAAAAGCTTTGGTACAACATAAACATTCAATTAAGAGTGGGCGCAAATACTAAATACCTTAAGACTAAATAAAACACTACGCTAAATGCGAATAAGTCATAATCTGGACCTTAGCTTTTGCTATCAAATTAAAAATAAACATCACAGACCCTTGAATCCATACATCTTTCTATTAAAATGGACATGGACCAGGAACTGATTACATTGAAAAACTGTTTGATGATGAAACTTGCCCAATACTGGTATGTGAAAAAAGACTTGGAGGGCAGGTCGGGTGGGGCCACATTCGAGAAAATTTTGGAGTACCGAGAAATAAAATGCTAAACAAACAGACTCTTTCAATTTTTAGATCTTTTTTCAAATTGATTTAATATTTTTTTAATTCACCTTTGTTGAATGCGGTATTTTTAATTTTAAAGTCCCTTTTTTTTATACTCTACTGAAGTGTTCAGATCTCGTGGAGTAAAGATCCCTGAAGATGCCTCGTGCAATCGAAGGCGAAACGTCGGATAGTTATTCCAATTTGATACGGTCTAATCCCAAGAACCATAATTTCTTAATTGACCAGAGCCGTGAAAGCTTCCGTTCTATCGTAAAAAGGTTAAAGGCCATTTTGGGCGTGGCACCCCGAAAAATTCTCGCCTTCGGCGCAATTTTTACCTACGCCGCTGTCCACCCAACTACCTGTGCTTCACTGGTTCTTATATCCACGAACCGCCACTGCTGATTCGGCGTCTTTTTGTATTCTACTTCTCAATATGTCAGAAATATTTGAAATATTTTTTGTCATAAAAAGTTAGATTATCGTGTAAAAAATAGACGGTACAGCTAGTTTAAGTGTACAACCCAAATCCAGTCGTAGAAAAAATACAGTGTACAGCATGTTTAACAATATCTTTTCACACTCACGCGACTTGTCAAAATTTTCACATTTGTGTGAAAAGAGCGGTTTTCAAAATTTGTTATACAAGATCCAATCTGCCAAGAAATCACTGATTCAAATAACATCGCAAATACTTTTGCTACTTACTTTGAGTCTTGCTATACTTACCACCATAGTTTAGACTTTAGTAAAATTGATCCAATAAGTTATTCAGGAAAGATACTACCAACATATTGTTTTACAAAGGCAGAAATCTTTAATAAATTAAAGGACCTTGATCCTTCCAAGAAGGCTGGCCCTGATGGAATTCCTACTACTCTATTGCAACGATGCTTTGAGTCATTGTCTCAGCCTCTACGTATGTATTTTTCAGAGATCCATTAATATGGGTTCCTTTCCTGAATTTTGGAAGTTTTCTACCCTTCTGTCCACTTTTAAATCTGGTGATAAAAGTGATGTGAAGAACTACACATATACCAAAGCTCTTTGAGGCAATTAACACCGGTCATATATTTGAGTCTTTAATACACTATATTACGAGTATGCAACATGGTTTTTATCATGGTCGTTCAACAACTACCAATCTTGCAATACTTCAAAACTACTTAGTGACATCGGTTGAGGCTGGCAACCAGATCGATGTTATTTACACTGACATATCTAAGGCTTTTGCCACCAGCTTATGTTATGGAAATTACAGCAAATTGGTTTTTATGGCAAATATCTTGACTGGATCAAATCGTATTTATTTAATCGTCGCCAGCAAGTCAACATATGCGGTTCAGTTTCCAGAGAGATTCTTGTTGGTCCAGTTCTCTTTCTGCTCTTTATAAATGATATGATATCTTGTTTGGAATTTTCTGAATGTCTTTTATATGCAGACGACTTAAAATTCTTTTCACCAGTCTCCTCAGACTCCAATCCTCTGCAGTCTGATATGGAAAGGCTCGACAAATGGTGCAAAACTAATTATCTCTCTCTTAACATCTCGAAATGTAAAGTGCTCCGTTTTGACAAAAGTATTAATCCCATACCCTTCACCTACTTCACAGATAACGTAAACCTTAAAGTTGTTAGTTCTTTCACGGTCCTAGGCGTTATTTTTGATGAAAATCTAACTTTTAATCTACATATTGATAACATTGTACTTAAGGGTTTTATAAAGCGACATACGAAACACGTAACTGATACCAAAGCAATTGGGTGTCTCTATAACCCATTGGTTCTAGAATATTGTTGTACAATATGGAGTCCATCATATCAGTGTCACATCGACAGAATTGAAAAGGTGCAAAATAGGTTTTCAAAATCCCTCTTACATAAACGGAATTTCCTATATCAAGGTCTGTCATCTAATACTAGACTAAGCACTTTGCAGCTAAAAAGGCAGGTTACCAGATTGGTTTTGTAATGTTTTTTGGTCCATATTGATGTTCATTTTTGTTTATTTAGTTGTGTAGTTTCATTACTATTCATGTATTATTTATTTCAATTGAAAATTTTTCTCCTTGTTGGTAATTTTTGTTTGCTGAGTTATTGACTTCATTATTTATTTATTTATTTGACGTTATTTGCGAATTCGTACCATTTGAAATGTTTAGCATTCTGTAGTACGCGTTTCTAAAGGGCTACTTGCCCGATGCGTGCATCGGCTACGTCCTTACATTAATTTAATTAAAAAAAAGATACTATTTTAACATCCTTATCTTGAAAACAAAGGATTTCTGGACACCTCCAGAGTATGCGGTATCAATTAGAGATGGGAGATAATAGATTTTACCTATTGATAGGCGCCTTACCGATAGTTTATTGCTATCTATTGATAATTGGGACAAAGTCGGTTTTGGAACTATTCCTAGATGGGGTTTGGTCCTTGCAAAAGATATTCCCTCTCATAAATATGTAACCCATTTAATAATTATCTATTTTACTTCCCTCGTAAAAGTATTGTAATCGTGGAAAAATCACCCTCCGAGATTTTTCTCAGATCTTTACGGATGACCTGATAACATTTTGGTAAAAATCCAATATGGCGACACAAAATGGCCGCCTAGTGAAATGTTAAAAAAATTATTACTAAATAAAATGCTTTTCCAATTTTTCTCAAATTTTGCACAAAAATTAAGCATTATATGGGCATCAACTGGTAAAATGTTGGTGATGGCGGCATAATAAAACATTAAAAATTCCGCCTGTAAAAACTACTTAATGAACTGATTTCAAATTGTGTGCCATAGCTAGTTATTGTTTAGAGATGAACTAGTAAAACTGTGGTAGTAATTCAAGATGGCGGACAAAATGGCGTCCAGATAAAATTTTTGTAATCGAAAAAAATTACATATCATTGCGTTTCAGCGTCCCTAGATACCAAGAAATATGTTTTATCAATTACGTCGGTCCGTCTGTCGGTTTATCTGTTTGACTGTCAGTCCGCGGCATAGCTTAAAAACTACGCATCAGATTGACTTTAAATTTTAGTCAAAAATTAAGGCTCATATGGGGATATTTTTTTAAAAATCCAATATGCCGGAACAAGATAATTATCCAATTTATCTCAAATTTCGCACAAATGTCTAGTACTATGTAGGAAGCAGCTGGTAAAATTTTGGTACGAATCCAAGAAGGTGGAACAAAATGGCGGCCCGATAAAAAATTTTGTAATCTGAAAAACTCACCCTTTCAGGTTTTACATATCTTCACGTTTTAGCGCCCCTAGACGCCAAAAAATATACTACTTATCCAATTTACCTCAAATTTTGCACAAAAATCAAGTGTTAGTATTTAACTAGTAAAATTTTGGTACGAATGCAAGATAGCGAAATAAGATATTTAAAAATTTCAGTCTAAAAAAACTAGATTGATTTCAAATTTTAAATAACTAATTAATTAATGAATTAATTAAGTAACATTGAATTAACTGTGGTATAAAGATGAACTGCCAAATCGAATGTTTGTAATCGTGTAAAAAATTGCAGTTTCTACATTTACCCGATTGATTTGAAATTTTGATAAAAATTAAGGGTTAAGTGGGGATGACCTGGTATTATTTTGGTAAAAATCCAACACGACGGAATAAAATGGCGGCCTATTGAAAATTATTACTAAAAAACAAATTGTCCAATCTCTCTCAGATTTTCCAAGGAATCAACTTGTACTATTTTGGTATGAACCTAAGACAGCACAACAAAATGGCGACCTAATAAATTATTTAAAAAATCACTCTAAAAACAAATTTAAATTTTGGGCAACTATTAAGTGTGATATAGAGGTAAGGTTGTGATTCGAATTCAAGACGGAAAAACTAACTGGCGTCCAAATAAAATGTCTAAAAAAAATCAATGTGAGCAGTTGCAGCAAAATTGAATAAGATACAGGGATTAACTGGCACGAATTCAAAATGACGATAGGAACTATCGATATATCGAAAAAATCCCATCCCTAGTATCAGTTAATTAACACCTTGTATTAAACGCTGTTTTTAATTTAGGGAATTAGCCTCCGTTTATTTTTAATGCCCTCTAATTTATAAATCAAATTAGCAATCATATTATCATGTACATATACCATATAACTTACAATCCCGGACATTTTTAATTTAGTAATGTAATTAGAGAAAAATAAATCCACAATAATTTATTATAATTTGCGTAACAAGACTAAAAATAATGTAATACAGATAAATACACACTATATGAATGGACTTAAAATATGCACAGTATTTTTACCTACTCCTTGAATCGATTTGTTTTAGCTAGAAGTTAATACTTAATAGTGTGTTAACAGTAAAGCAAATCATTTATATTTGCAGTGGCGTCTCCTCCATTAGGTCATATGGACAATGACCCCTCAATAAATATTACCGAACAGAAACAAATAAAATAATTTATATTTTTTAAATTTCTTCTTTTAAATTTGAAAATTCCTTCTATTATTCTAACCCCCGGTTTCACAAAACTTAATTGCTGTTTAGAATATTTAACCGAACTTTCGGATTTGACAAGCTGCTTACAAAAATCTAGGAACCCGCTGTTAAATCTGACATTCCATTAAATATTCTAAATTTTAATTAAGCTTTGTGCAACCTGCCGTAAGTGTACAAACTCTTTGAACGTTCACCTGATTCTGCGACACTATCCGCGCTTCGCACAGCGATCTCCGGAGTCCGGAGGTTTCGTTGGCATCGATCGAGACTGGCGGCCCACAACGACCTCGTGGTTATAAACGGAGGCGAGTTCTTCCCGAGTATTCCCGATCGAATTCGCATAGGTAATATACGGTTTACGTTGCCAAAGTTTGGGCCGCGCCGAGGAAACTAAATATTTTTGTCAGTTGATGCATTTAATGTGGATCGTGTGATAGGTTGTGGTTACAATTGCGTATTTTTATTTATTTTATTTTCAAGAAATTAAATTTTGTTTGTTGATTTGTAAGTTAAATTAATGTTTTAAAGAATGTGATTAAAAGCCTTTGACCTTTGAGTTAAACTTTAAGAAACGACTCGAATTTAAGACCATTGGTCGACCTTTGCCGGAACTTGAAATTCGACAAATAAGTAAAGACAAAAAAAGAAGTAAATCGTTATTTTCGTAAAAATATGTATGATCACATGGATGGATATGGATATGCGCTTGCGACGTGACAAAGGCATATATATATATATATATATATATATATATATATATATATATATATATATATATATATATATATATATATATATATATATATATATATATATATATATATATATATATATATATATATATATATATATATATATATATATATATATATATATATATATATATATATATATATATATATATATATATATATATATATATATATATATATATATATATATATATATATATATATATATATATATTGACCCGGACCACGAGCCGCCACTGCATATTTGTAATATTTATCGGACCCCTAAAATTACCGCCGTTTCTTCATACTCCGAAACCAGCCCGATTAATCAACCAGATTTATTCACAAAAAAAAATTACTGGCTTTATAGTCCATAAAATACAAATAATTCCGAAAGTTTGGCTGAAACCGTTTTTCAATATAACATTAATGCCTGGGGAATTTTTATTTGAATCTCATCCTTCAATTTCTGGGACTTTTCATATTGTTAACTCTTGAGTCTACGAAACCATAGCAATTACGTCGGGGAAATACTTCAAATAAATCACCTCTGGTCCTGGTCCTACGATAAATTTAAAACCCAGCAAAATTCGAATATACAGGGTGTTTCAAAAAGCATGAGTCATAGCTTAACGGGAGATTACTTGACATAAAATTACCAAACACGTTATATAAACATAGATCCAAGACATCTTAGTTTTTAGGATACAAGGTGTCAATTTTTTTTGTATTTGTTTTTTTCCCCTGTATACTTATTTTTTTATGATAAATTCTTGTCACTATTACCAACCCGTGGCATACAAATAAGTAAGATTATGCATTTTTTTCACGATTCTTCGGGCATAACTTTTTTGGTATTGGTCTTTTTGACAATTTAATTCACACTAATTTTACATAAAAACGATGCTCTCAGATTAGGTCAATAAATACAACCATATCCCAGATATTTTAATTTTAAATAATGCCAAACATTATTAAAAACAAGAACTAAAGCTTAATCTCAGTGGTTAAATATGTTAAGTGATTATTAATTTTTGACATTTGCGGTAATGGCAGTTGCCTTTTTAAACGTTGCTATTTTAGAACAAAATAAATTAATTCAAATTAAAATAGCTGGAACATGGTTGCAATTATTGACTTTTACAAAGAGTACCTTTTTTGTGTGTAAAATTAATCAGAGAACAAGATGCTTACATTAAATTGTCGAAAATGCAAATCACAAAAAGGTTATCACCGAACAATGATGAAAAATGCACATTCTTACTTGTTTGTACGCCACTGGTCAGAAATACCAACACAAGTGTATCATAAAAAATGAATTTCTGTATATGTTTTAATAATAATTCTAATCCGTCTTGAATATAAATGGAAAAGAAACCAAATCAAAAAAAATAGCACCTTGAATATGAAGCCGTTATAAACCGATGTACACATAACATTTATGTCTTATTTTATTCCAAGAAATCTCAAATTAACACTTTTTGAAACTGCCTGTCTAAAAGCAGGTATAAAAGTCAATTTTAGTCTAGTAAAATGTTTCATTAAAACACATTTTCAACCTATATATAATAAAATTTTACATCAATAACATAAACATTGCAACTAAAAAACTTACAAATTTAACAAATTAAAAATGCATAATATATAAAACAAACAGGCAGGGATACAAAAAAACCCTCTATATACAATAAGTAGTCCGTCTTAACTGCCGACGCTAGGATCAGATTATGACTTTTTCTTTAATAATCCGAATAAAATTAATTTATATTACTATAAACATTATCTGGGAAGAAAAATATGTGATAATAATTTTGCTAATTACATTGACTAGATTGCATTCCACATTTCACGGGAACATTGTGTTTTTGGAATTAGCAAAATCAATCAAACAGATAATGCAGCATCACCTTAATAGTAACAGTAATTAATTAATAATTACATAAATATATTTGGAATTAATATAAAAATTATACATTTGTATCAAGGAAATGCTACAAAATATTCAGTTAGAATTATTAGTCACCAGGCACAGCTCAGTCTTTTTTGCTCAGACTACAATACACTGACATTATTTTAACGTGAGAAAAATAAATGAATAGTTTAAACTTGTTCAGGGCCAACCATGTCCTTCCAAATTTTATATTATTTTCTTTTTAATTTATTCTTACTTTTATTTTTTATTAATATAAATAATAATTTTTGTTCATTCTGCACTATTTTTAACTATATATATATATATATATATATATATATATATATATATATATATATATATATATATATATATATATATATATCATCAGCGATTAAAAATACAAAATTTTAAGATGTTTAAAATTGATCATTGTTTTATTTCAATTTTAAAGAAATTTGACCAAAAACTCTTCCACTAAAATATATATCGCATTTTCATTATTGTCCATACAAGTAATTAAAAAACTTTGTCACGTTTTCTGTTTTGGGTACATTTTTTACAACTTTCCGTTTTAACTGACCCTATTTTTGTACTATATATATATATATATATATATATATATATATATATATATATATATATATATATATATATATATATATATATATATATATATATATATATATATATATATATATATATATATATATATATATATATATTATATATATATATATATATATATATATATATATATATATATATATATATATATATATATATATATATATATATATATATATATATATATATATATATATATATATATATATATATATATATATATATATATATATATATATATATATATATATATATATATATATATATATATATATATATATATATATATATATATATATATATATATATATATATATATATATATATATATATATATATATATATATATATATATATATATATATATATATATATATATATATATATATATATATATATATATATATATATATATATATATATATATATATATATATATATATATATATATATATATATATATATATATATATATATATATATATATATATATATATATATATATATATATATAAATATATATATCTATACATGTATTGCACTTGTACATAATTCAAATTCAGAGTTTAAGAAGAGTATACAAACACTGCGCTAAATTTTTGAAGGCAAGTTGACATGGTTATGTAGTGTATTAATTAACATATATTTTTCTGCATTTTTCTCAAGTTAATCCAATATGATAATAGTAAGGAAGCTCTAATTAGTTAGCCTAATATTTAGAAAGAATAACAAAAATTAAGATAAGCTCAATATAAATTCAATATATCAAGCTACAGAATCCTTAAAAAGCAACAAACAATAGAAATAGTTATTACATATAAAACACATTGCACTTAAAAGTTATCACAATAGAAAATAAGCTTATTAGCCACCAAATTAACCTAATACCTTATATACATATTATTAATTTCTTCAAAAATTAGATGTCGAGGTAAAAAAAATATTATTAAGTTTTGTGCTGTATTATGTATACTAAAATTTAAACCCCTATTTTATGAATACTCTGTACTCGACTATGTATAACAAAATAATTGTACTTATCCATGTTTATGGAGCTCTAAAGTAAAATACTGAAATTTCGTTTTTATTTGTAGTAATATTATATATATAAAATTTATGTAAAAACATTTAAGAATATACTGTTATTATTTTAAGTAAAAACGAGTATTTTAAATTTTTATAAATCTATCAATCTCCATATTTTAAATTTGAGCATACGTTTCCTACTAAAATACCTTACATTTTATTAAAATTACTTAAATGTGGGACCATAACTTCCACAATTCGGAAGAGATATAAAAATTATCAAAATAGGTTATTTGTTAATTCTTTTAGTTTCTGTCTAGTTTCTGCATTCTAAATGTTATTATTATTATTCATTTTAGTCATAGGCGCCTCGAATACGCAAATATTGTTTACTACATATTACGAATGTAATATCATAATAAAATTATTAAAAGAAGTTTTTTGTCCATCCTCTAGACAAAATTCTGCGGGCTCTTATGATTTTAGTAAATAGATGATAGTTTAATAAATACAGGTGGGAGATTTTTTAATTTTTGTTGTCCAAAAAAAAACAATAATTTGTGAGCCTACTGAGCTGATATATCCCCCCTAGAGCCCTGAGGTCTTTTTATGAAGCTAAATAAGAGCTTGAGCGATGAATTCTTCAGATAGTTAGTTCAGATGTTGTGGAAAATATTTGGAAGACCTGCCAAAAGATTTCTTTGGTGGATGTAATACAATGGCTAGAAAAATGATATAATAACTGAGTACAAAAAAGGATTATTTATAAAAAAAATAACAAATTTTTAGATGAGATTATATAAAAATCTCCCCTTGGATGACTGCTGTAAAACTCAACAGTATGTAAGTAATACCGAAATAAATATACAATTAAATTAAAAGTGTATCTTATGTAGTAACTGACTTGTCTTTAGTTGGTACTTAATATTGACAATCTCAAAAATGTAAAGGTATTAAAATAGTGCTAATTAGATACCAGAAAGGTCGGTAATGTAAGCAACTTGAAGAAGTTTTAATTTTTTTGTCACCCTGATGCAGATTAACATTTGTTTTCCTGAAAGTCCCAGATGAATCTTCATTCGTTTTCTTTACTTCTGCTGAAGAATGTGTGTCAACCTTTCTTGATCCACTTCCTTCTATTAAATATTTAAGTGGACTATTTAAACTTACACATCAAACAAATTAAAAAAATGTAAATTTAATCAAAATTTTGGAAATTACAAAAACCTATAAAATAGTTTATAGTTTAAATTTAAAGGATAGATAGCTTGACCGTTCAGAGTCATCCTCAGGACTGAAAAACAGATTAGTCCCAAGCCCATACCAAACAAAACTATCCTACATTGCAAAATCTCAAATAAGAACAGCTAACATACCTACGTACCTACAATGTATGCATCCACACAAGTTTTTGTAGATTTAAATATAGAGTTTTATTAGAATCCAGCTTTAAAATATTGGATATCTAGGGTATATAAGATACATAGAACTTATTATACTCTAATAGTATGCTTATTAATCATTATATTAGAGTATATTTCATCTTATTAAATTTTAAATAGAAAACATGAAATTAACTCCTAATAATAATCCTATAATAACTAACCCAGCACAACAAAAAAAATTTGCAAAACTATAAAATAGAAACAATTATTAGTAACCCAAAACTCCTGATAAACCCTTTTAAAAGGGCCGTAATAGTCCCGACCAAACGCTTAAAACCAAAATCAATAGGAATTATTGAATTCAAATCCAAATAACTAATGTATGAATCTTAAAGAGTTATTTCTTGATTTACCTTTGATATAAGTTCAGGAAAATGGATATTCAGGTTTTTTTTAAGTAAAGTAGACAAATTGTATTTAATAAAATAACAATGAAATTTCCCAATTAAATTTGTTAATTTGATTTTTCAAATAAGACAAATTTTTATCTCACATAGGGGATATTTTCTTTTGATATGTGACTACCAGTGACGGCTCGTCAGGGGCGGCAGGGTCGACCGGGCCGTAAGAAAATATACAGGCAAAATTCTCTTTTTAAAGAAATAGATAAATATTTTTTAAAAATACTTTTGTAAACATCCTAAAAACGCACGAAACCAAAATGTAGTTTATTATTTCCTGGGCACATAGCAAATAAGTAGCATTACCAGCAGACCGCGGACCACCGTCCACAGATTACAGCTATTCTAATATATTTATTACAGACGGTGGCTCGGCCAGCCGATGCCATTATCTCACATGCAATACTTCATCTACTAGTTCACGCGGTACGTAGTACATTCGCATATATCCCATGCAGAGGCGTGCAGTCCATGGAAGCAAGGGAAGCAGTGCTTCCAAAAAAAAAAACTACAAAACATCTTCTAAAATGTAATTTTTGAAATAGGAAACCATTAATTTAGTTTATATTAAAAATGCTAAAATATTATGTTAATTATCAAGCTCATAATAAATGCGGCCTTGACTCCGACCTAGCCACAATAGAATATCGAATAGAACCTATGCGGGCCGCTAGCTTCTCTGCAGGCATGTCCTGTAAGCTTGATTTCCTGTGAATCGAGCCAGAGGTTATTGATCTTTCCACCGACTGTTTGCAATTTTTACATTTCAGTCGCGTGCTTTAAGTGGTGGCGGAAGGTATCGTTGGAGTATGTTCTTTGTTTGAACGGCTATCCGTGTGTTGTGTGATACGTACGTCGCGTCGTGCATGGTGCGATATGGAATACAATAATACGGACGTGGATATACAAATACCGTCAACTTCGGTTGTCGGTAATAACGTTGAAAATGTTGGAGAATTTAGTAAGAAGAGTGTGTGTGAATGTGTGGTGTGTGTCTCAATAATAAAAGGATTTTCAACATTAAACTTCGCTGATAAGCTTCAAATAATTTCCAAAGGAAGGACAAAACCGCCTATGAAAAATTTAACCACAAAAATGAAAAACTGTATTAGACATTTTTATCCGGAAAAACAATACGAACAATTTAAATGGCTAACAGGGTGCGAAAATATAAGCAAATTATATTGTTGGCCATGTTTACTTTTTGAAAATGAAAAAGGTTTCTGGAATAAAACTGGTTTTTCCGATTTAAACCATTTCCATAAAGCTATAAAAAGACACATTATGTCCAAAGCGCATTTACAGGCCGTCATAAAAAAAAAATTTTCGGCAAAACCAGAATTGAACACGCCCTGAATAAACAGTTGGAAATTAATCACCGCCAACACAATGAACTAGTCGATAAAAATAGGCAAATATTAAGAAGACTTATCGATGTTGTTTGTTTTCTCGGACAGCACGAATTGGGATTTAGAGGTCATGACGAAACAAGGGTTTCTTCAAATAGAGGAAATTTCGAAGATTTACTTAGTTTAATGGCTAAATATGATGATTGCTTAAAAAATCATTTAGAGCAGTCTAGCGTTTTTCGCGGAACGTCGAATCAAATCCAGAATGATTTAATTTCCGCTTTTGCAACCATTATTCTAAAAAGAATTAAGCAGGAGATTGGCGAGGCGCGGTTCATTGCTATTGTTCTGGATGAAACAACTGAAATATTTCCATTCTCGGACAATGTTTTTAATATATTACAAACTAAAACAAATGATATTGCTTTTTGCCTAAAAAAAGAGGATGATTGTAAGTCCATGTTAAGCCAAAAAAGAGATGACTTTGACCTATTTTGGGAGAAAACGATGACGTTAAATGTAGAGCCACAAGCCAAGCGTCTTCGCACAAACAAGGTGGGAGATGTTCAAACATCATACAGACGCCTCTTTTATGAAGTAATCGATCAAATTCAGCAACAAATAAACTATAGATTTAACGGTTTAAATGATTTTAAATTCCTCGAGCTCTGCAATTTTGATGCATTTAAAGGAAAAACTTTTCCAGAAAATGCGTTGGCCTTGAGCATCGGCCGGCCCTAAATTTTAAAGTACGAGCCGTCATTGGTGAAAACTCTGACAGAGTTAGCTGCCAGTAGAATAAAAGTGCTCCAAATAATTAATTTAATCTTAATTTTATATGGAAATTATAAAACAATAAATAACAAGTACTGAGGTTGAGACTTAAGAAAAATATATCAAAACTTGTCAAGAACAAGCAATCAAGAGAAAAAATCGCCTCATGTTTTAAATATATAGATGTTTTAATTACAAATAGTATTTCCCTATCTTTGAATTATAGGTTTAGTCCAGTATAAAATTTAGTTTTAAAGAAACTCTAGGTATACTGAAATCACGAAAACTTGTGAATATGTACAAAACTTTATCTTATTTTAGAACTTGCAATACTTATAGAACAATTTTTAAAATACACTTGCCCCCCCGTTACTAGTTACGCCAGTGGCTGAAACAAATACATAATAGAATTCCTTGAGAAATATCATGGGTCACTATTCCTGAGAAAAAAGGCGACTGAGTACTTGTTCAGGAGTAGTATTACAGCATTTCTAATGGAAGTTTCAAACCCAGCAGTATTGCCATTTTTTTAGGATGAAGGCCATTACCTCGAGGTCAATTTCTAATATTTTCCTAACAGTTTTAATTCCTAATCTGTTAAACATAACGTTAGTTTTCTCAAATGTATATAAAAAATATTTTGAAAACACTTTTTACCCACATATAGAGTAAAGCTAACAGTGGCTTCGGCTAATGTTCAAAAAGCATCATTCTACTACCCCTAAATTTTAGTAAGTTGTATATAAAACCTAAAGAATTAATAAATTTACGTGGAATATTTTAAAATTAATTCAAATCTCATCAAAGTCAGGGTTTTTTCATGAACATATAGCACTGACTTTAAAACCAGTGCTTATAGTAAGTTTAAAAATATCCTTAACCTTAAAAATTTCTTGTTTTTTTAATTTGTAATCCTTATGATACCCTGTAACTTAAACAGAATTTGATACTTACCTTCCAGCAATTCTTCATCTTCTTCATCATCTGAGGGATTTATTTTATTACACAAATCTTTAGAACAATAACAGAATTCAACAGAATTAGCTGTCTGACAGTCATCTAACTTAGGGCTTTCACATGACCTGCTAAGTATGATATTTTCATTTACTAAAAATTAAAAAGAAAATTAAATTTTGCAATGCCAACAGAACTTTATTGTATGTTTTTATTTTAACTAAATAAGAATTCATTTATTTTAAATAAATAAATACAAAATACCACCTACAGCCCATTCAAGGTAAAAGTTCTTGAAAATAATAGAACTGCTTAATATAAATAATACATTCTGAAACATTTTCTAATTATTTAACAGGCATATAAGCACATCAATTATCAGATAACATGACTCTTTACTCTTTAAAGCTTAGTGAGTGTCATTTGGATAAATTGTTTTTAAATTTATCAATTAAGGTTAACATATATTCAGAACAGTATCTTCCATATTACAGCTTTTAAAATATTCATAACCAGGGTTTTAGTAAATTTGTGAAATTGCAACTGGAAATTACTTCATTGGATACAGTAAATAAGTATATTTAAAAAAATATGTATTTGACATTATCAATCTTTTTCAAAATATATATTACTATAAAAGCACTTTAAACATGCAAGTAGGGAAATTTTTGTCCATATATAAAATCTAATTAATTTTAATATTTTGTCAAAATTTAATATATAAGAAACATATTTTCCTAACAATGTTAATTAGGTTTACCAGTTTATGGAGCTTTTTGTCATCAAATACCACTATTTATGAATAATATGACTTATATTACGTATTTTATACTTTTTTCAAAAAGTGTGAACAAAGATTAACTGATTAGTACATATATTTGTTTATTTTGACTATAAAAAGTCCAAAAAACTAAAAGAATAAAAAACCAAACAACAAAGGAAGCAACAGATACTTTAATTTGTTTTTTGGGATCTTTTTACTTGTACCTGTATGCTTTCTGTATAGAATTCCAGTGACAGTGTACATTTGCAGTGCTTGTGTAATAATGAATTAATAAATAATTAAAAAAGAATGCCTCAAATTACTAATCTGTTCAGATATCAAAATTGTACCATAAACTTTCATTTAATTTGAAACATTCAACTTCTATTAAAGACTAAATTTTTTTGGCTATAAAAATTGGCAAATTTGCCTTTACCCAGAAGTTGCCTTCAAACAGAATACCACCAAACCTCAAAAAACGTATTTTGTAGCATTTTCTCTTACAATAATTAAAAACAGGACATCTTTTTATCATTTTAATGTGATGAGATATCTTAAATGAGAAACTTCTTGTAACTGTTTATAAATCCTTAATAGAATCTATAATCTTCATCATTTTAACATAATCCACAATTATCTGCTAAAGATTATATTTAAAAAACCTAGACTTTATAACACCTCCGAGTTGTACTCTGATAAAATATTAAATGTGTAAGATGCTTAGAATTAGGCCAACTTAAAGCATTTCCCTTCTATATAGTAATACAACTTTAAATTAAAAATCATTAATTTATTTTGGATTTAAAATATATAATTTACTGCCTATCAATATATGTAACATTTTCAATAAAAAGGCCTTAGCAAAAATTGTTCTGTATTTATATATAACAGCTATAATAGATTATTTTATATATACATATAACTCATATAATATATTATGTCTGTGGTTCCTGCCATTGGCTGTGTTGTGTTTTTCTCATGTGGTTGTGTTTTCCATACATATGAGAGTACATATTTGTAAGTATCTTGATTATTAAATATTTCTAAGTCTAATTTGTGGTATAAAATCCCGTTAAAATGTCAGTTCTCAATCTCATTATTTTATATCACATTTTTTGTAACAATATTTATAGTTTTTTACTTAAGAAGAAAAGTTGGTGTTGTCAGTAAGTAAAATAAGGCCTTTAATTATCTTAAAAACTAAGGAGTTAAAATAAAAACAATAACAGTGAATTTGCTACCTCCCCTATATCATATCAGTATTTTTTGAAAATACTTAACATCACAAAATTAATATAAAGAAATGTTGTTTGCTTTACCTACCTTTAACTCGAAACTCAGCAGATCTATTAGAAATACCTATATTATTTATTAAATTTAGTTCTCATACCCATAAGGTAACTTTTTCTATGTTTTATATTGTTGATTGACTAAAAACTCTGCAAATCCAAGGAAACAGCCTGTTCTTAAGCCTACCCTGTGCGTTTTAGTGTCAGATCCTTTTGGCATACTATATAATATGAGATTAATGTTTGAAGTAATTAATGTCTATGATTTTCGAACAAGGTGATATTTTTTTAAATTCATATGTTGAAAATCAACTCAGTATACATATTAACTGCATAATTTGTTAGAATTTAGTCAACTTTCAAACATTTTTTGGATTGTATTCTTATTATCTAATAGATTGACTACCTACTATGAAAAAACAAAAAGAATGCAAGCTCTTTACTGTAAGAACTATTATTCTGAAGAATTTCAGCATCCTAGATCCTCACAATTGAATTTAAGAAATTTTGGATAAGACCTCAAAAAGATTTTTGAAATTTGGTTTATTATACCAATAGGTATTGGGTCTGACAAACACCAGTAAATCTAATATACTTTAGAGAATATGGCCATTTAATTATTAAGCAATTTTAATGAATTATCCAATGACATTTATGTGATTAGAATTATCCATATTCTGGCATTTGGAGATTTTTATTTCAAATTTTAAATAAAATTACATTTGAAGGTAACAATAAATAAGAGAATTTGTAATGAAAATTTGTTTATAGTAAACTAGTAGCTCCCAGGTATACAATACCTGTATATGCTAGAAATGATAATTAAGCAGCTTATTACATAATATATAAAGACATTTTACCTCAGTATTTCAAAAATAACAACAGATAAAGTGATATCATTTATATTACGAGTAAAAGGTGCAGACATCTCAGTGCTCTCAAAAAAAATTTCTAATCTAAGTGAAATATAAATGATATAAATTTTCATCAGAAAATGTATAGGAAATGAAAAAAACATGTATCTACAACATACCTTTCCTAGATAATTGGCAACTTCGACTGCCTGGACCACAGTCTCTACTAAATCGAGGGTCCTCAGTTTGAAAATTTAAACAGGAAACGCTATTTTCATCACCTTGGCCGCATATATAGCACCGAATTGCTGAACTTTTAGAAACTATAAATTAAATAATTTAAAAACATATCTGTAAATATTACAGTTGAATTTTAGCACTTATTTACCTATATAAAAGCCCAATATTAATAAATATAACCATTCTGGAGACATTGCACACATTATTATTCGCCAACCGACACTGTTTTAAATAGAGTTTAATTAATCAAATTAATGTGAATGGGACTTTCTAGGAAAACTATAAAATGCAAATCTGCTCAAGAGTTCTAAATACTACACACACATTACAGAATAAATGGCTGGGACGTGCGGGAAGTAAACAATCAAATCAGAGGCAATGGCTTTAGTCCAGGAGCCTGAATAGTCATAATTTCACCTAACACTTTATCCTTTCTTTCAAATAGCTTCAGTTATATTAAGTTTTAAGGAAAATTATTATAAGAAAAGACAACAAAATGGAGTCATTACGAAAACGCAAAAAATAAGGCATTTATGCATTCCATTTTTAAAAGACAGTACGACCATTATTTGCCCGGACTAAAATTCAAACGGTCCTTGACAGACGTTGATAGAACCCAATTTTATACGTACGGATATCGGACATATTGACACTTCCTCATTCCTTTCGAACGAAAGATTGGTTGATGGTCGATAATCAAAACAATAGAAAATAAATTTCAAAACCAAAACACAAACATGGAAAATTTAAAGAAAAAAATAAGTTATTGGTACATGCGATATTTGCTTGTGACGGAGCTTTTCATGCTTGCAAAATGGGAAAGACATTTGTTTCGTATCCTTTACCAAAAATAAATATTTTTATAGTTGATATATAACCAAATATGTATGTAGTTGATACCAAACTATATTTTGCAAAATAAATCGCCAGATCTGTTTTTTAGGAATTCCTTGTGTATATAATAATAATGTACATAAATGAATATGTACATTTTTTTTGTTTAAATATTTATGGGAGTGGAATTGAGTGTATTAATTCTTTTTTTTTTGCAGTTTGTTACAGTTTTAAAAAGCAACAAATGAGAATAGGTCAATTTATATTAAAATTATGTTAGGTACCTATTTTCCAAGACCCAAGATATAGTCTGCTGATATCTCCGTTCAGCAAAAGAATTAATGTGACTAATTATGACAAAGGTGTATAAATATTCAAATTAAAAGCATTTTATAAATTGGTCAAATTTATTAATCAGCCTGTTTTTCAAATTTACCTACCCTTTTGTCATGGATGGAGTTAATCTGGGCATAGCATTTTATATTTCTACATTTGGTAATTATGTTTCAAATGATAATTTGGATTTTTTTTTTAAAATGTATTTTTAAACTAAAATCCACTGAAAAATGAACAATATAAATTTGTATCTGAGAAAAGCCCATCATAGAGAAGCGACAAAAACTGGTTTCATGTGTACCTTTTCGAAGCTGCCATCATGTGTCTATATATTGTTTTACTGTCAGATCTACATTACGGCAGTGTTATATTATCTTGTTAATATCTGTCCAAAAGTCAAAAAGTTACTATGAGTAAATATATTGTCCAAAATGCCTGGTTATTGTTGTGTACAACGTCATTGTTTCTCCAAAACCATAAAAAAAATCTCAAATACATTTTTTTAACTTTTCACCGAATCATGAAAGGTAAATATATAAACTTTTTTAGTATTTCCTCTGTTATTTTGAATTTATTATTGTCTAATATTTGTCTTACCTTAATAAGGGATTTTAAGAGACTAGATTATAAATGCAAAATGTTGACACATTCATATATCAACATTCACATTAACTACATGTAGCATATGGGTGTGTAATAGTATATTATATAACAAGTGTTGAAAACCACAACTTTGTTACAAGTCAAGTGTAAATTTTCAGTAGAATTATTATATTTTATATTTGGTATATTTTAATACTAATATTAGAAAAAACTTCAGCTTTGTTATTGACAAGATTGTTATGTTGAAGAATTGCAGTGTTTTTATGACTTATTACCTATCTTGTTTAAAGAAGATAGTGATGTTTTTCTCTTTGCGGGTGATATTAATTTAATTTTCTGGTTCAGAACACTGCAGATTACTTTGAATTTGATAATTGAGTTCTACAGCTACCAGATATGCTTATAACTCTGAAACTCTAATTAATCATAATTAATAGAACTGAATTAATTGTGAACTCTGGAGTAATTGCATGTGATCCTGTTCCTTCAGATTATGAGGCCATATATTGTACTGTATGCTGTAATAAATTTAAGTCTCCTAAAAAAACATACAATGTAAAGAAAAAGAAAAGATCTGTTATGGATAAACACTGTTCATTGAAAACTTTTAAACTAGGTAAACCTAAGCCTCCCTGGGTTAGGTTAGGTTAAAATAGAGTGGATCAAACCAACCCTCCATTGCGACTCCGTGGTCTATTGTGGCTCACACCTATGTTCACCCTTCCCCAAGCAACTGTAAATCCTCAATGAGTCTTATCATTACAAGCCAATAGAGATTAGCTTTTTTCTCAGCCAAGTCCAAAATTGTGCGCTTGGCCGTTTCGTGGGCTACTCCTAAAGCTGGTTCAGGTCCCACAAATCTTGTCTCTGCTTCTTTCTTTGCTAGAAGGTCCCCAGACTCATTTCCCTCCAAACCTGCATGTCCTGGTATCCAGATAAGAGCGATTTTATTGTCGCTTCCCTGGCCAACAAGTGCCTTTTGGCAGTTCCAAATTGTTTTGGATGTACAGTGACTTCAAGTGCTTTAAGGGCGGCTTGATTATCCGAGAACATTTTTATTGCTTTGTGTTATTTGTTGATTCTGCAACATTGTAGCACACAATTCGATAGCCTGGAATATTGAGCTGTTTTTGCCCAGGCTTACTGATAGAACAACCTTGGGCCTTACCCCATGGATTCTAGCTCCTGCACCTTTATTGGTTTTGGAGCCGTCTGTGAATAGGCACAGCTCTCCTTTCAGTAGATCAGATTTATTCTGATCCCACTCCTCTCTCCTGGGTTACTCCGAATATAAAAACCCTTATAAACTTAAAAAATAAGGCTTTTCTTAGGTTTAAAAACCTTAAAACAATTGGCAGTAAACAGTATTATATTGATCTAAAAAAATATCTTGACACAGCCATTAAAGCTAAGAAAGCAGCTTACTACACCTTTAAAATCAATAACTGTGCAGGTTCAAATAAAACGAAACACTTTTGGGAAACATTAAAAAAATGGAAGATTATATCTGGAAAAAATATAGCAATTCCTGAAGAGATCCGGACCTTATTAATAACTCTTTGCTTGTTAATGTCCTTATGCTGAATTGAATAAACTTTCTTTGATGCTCTCACTAATGGCGCAGCGGGATGGGGTTCATTTAGGTTTCAGTTGGTTGAGGTAGACAATGTTTTTGGCTGTCTATCATCCATTAGGAGCACTGCTAAAGGTACAGATGGTATCTCTGCACAAATGTTAAGCTTATGTGTTCCCCATTGTTTGTTACTACTTACAAATATAATAAACTTTTCTCTTGAGTTGGATTTCGCTCAATTTACAAAAAACACTCTTAATGCTGTTCAGTACCCGTGCAAATGACACAAGTCTAAATCTAAATATATGTGGTAATGATATGGGCAATGTTAACACTGCTAAGTTCCTAGGCGTCATCATGGATTGTAACTTAAATTGGTCAGGTCATGTCGACTATATTCTTAAAAAACTTGCCACCCATTCGTTTGTCATTTGGAAACTAAGAGCAGTAGTTGATAGAAGCATACTAATGTCTTATTACTATGCCTACGTTTATTCCTTGTTAAATTATGCTATAGTAGCTTGGGGAAATTGCTTGAGAGTGAATGAGGTATTAGTTGCACAAAAGAGGATTATTCGAACAATCCTCTTCAAGGGATCAAGGGAATCTTGTCGTCCACTCTTCTCAAATCTTCAACTGTTGACAGTTGTATCAATTTATATACTTCAATGTGCCCTGTACATTCATAAGAATCTTAACTCTTTTACTCTGGTTGATGACATGCCTCACTGCTATCCACTCAGAAATGGTTCCGACTTAAGGCTACCGGCTGTTCGACTGACTGCAACTGCTAAAAGTTCCCTTGTAATGCCCTTAAAAAATATAATCACTTGCCGATTGAACTCAGACGAACTATAAATTGAAAATCTTTTAAAAGAAAACTATTTGACTTGCTTTGTAGGGATCCCATTTACAGTTTGAATGAGTTTTTCTCTAGAAACTTTGTATGATCTTGAAATATTCTGACTTGTATTTTGTATTTGTATTTTAACTTTTACACTATTTTATTTCACTTTTAACTTGATTAGGTATGTTGTAGTATTATTCTTAACCTATTATATTATTATATGTATTTTACTTTGATAATCTTCGACGAAACACATGTCACACTGTGATCTGTTTGTGAATAAAGGAATTTGAATTTGAATTTGAATCAGGAACTCTACGAGACATCTGGTAATGACCATTGTCACCATGCCTAATATTTGGCCCAAATTTCAATCAGGGTTAAGACCTCAACACAGGTTTGCTACTTCTCTACTTAAAATAACAAGTGATATTACTAAATGCTTGGATTGTGGTAATTGCTGTCCGTTTATCTTAATTGATATGACCAAAGCGTTTGATTCTATAAGCCAAAATTTATTGTTGTCTAAACTGGCCTCTATTAATATTAAAGGCAATGGTTGGTTTCAAGTCAAAGTCAAAGTCAATTATAGCTTTAATATCAAAAGAAAATCTCATTGACAAAGCAGAACTGAAAGTAAAAAATTACAATCTAATTAAATTAATTATTTAGAGATATACGACTATAACAATCTATCCATTCACTGGCAATTTTCACAAACACACTAAAACACGGGCAATCTTTACAAATACACTAAAAAGTCATTAAATAAAAATTAGTTTAGCATATAATAAAAACCTGTACAAAATAAAATATGTATAACATAAGATCTCAGAATGAGATTCAAATATTAAGCTTATTAAAAACAACATAGAAAAACAGTACTATTAAAATGAATCATTAAAATATTCTGTCAGTGAATAGTAAGGTCGACTCAATAAAATACTTTTAACTTCCTTTTTAAATTTCCTAAAAGAGTCAATTTTTTTTATAGCCTTCGGAAGGTGATTAAATATTTTTTTCCCATTATATATTACCGAATTCTTAACTAAAGTGGAAGTTGGTATAGGAAGCGCTGTTATATGGGTATTGCGAGTCATGTAAGCTGGTGTGGTTTGAATTTCCTCTCTAAATTTTTGAAAAATCAGATTGGCTGTCTCAAGAATAAATATACTTGTGTCAGTAATTTATTTTGAATCAATAATGGTTTACAAGAGTCTCTTGGTTTCACTTGTAACATGAATCGCAATGCTCTTTTCTGCAAAAGAAAAATTATGTTAAATAAATAACCTGGACACGATCCCCAGAAACATATACCATATCGCAAATGAGATTCTATCAGAGCAAAGAAAACATTTCTAGCTGTTAGTAGATCCATTTTAGGAGCTATAACTCTTAATGCGAAGCATCCTCTGGAAAGCTTTGTGGACAGTTGTGAAACATGTTCAAATTTTAATTTTTCGTCAACAAACAAACCCAAGAACTTATTATATTTTACACAGCGTATCTGCTCGTCATTCATTACCACATCCTCCAACTGATACTTTAAACTTACAATATTTGTCTTAGATATATTAAGGGTAAGATAATTAGCATCACACCAGTTTTTAAGTTTTACAAGATCGTAAGTAATATTGTTTTCCAACAGATCAGGAGACTTGAAATGCCACAAAACAGTAGCATCATCGGCAAACATTGTAAAGGATCCAGATATATCTAAATTTGCTAAATCGTTTATATATATAAGAAACAGTAGAGATCCAAGGACGGAACCTTGAGGTACTCCAGAACTTATTGATAATTTTGAGGATCTCTCATTATTAAATGTGACCGATTGATGACGATCTGACAAATAAGACTTTAACCACTTTAAGACTGTGCCTCTAAAACCATAAATTTCAAGTTTGCTAAGAAGTATTCTGTGGTCTACACAATCAAAAGCTTTGGTCAGATCACAGAATATTGCCACTGCAACCTCTCCAGCATTAAGTCGAAGATACAATTCCTGCAATATGCAATATTATTAATATGTTATAGGCACTCAAGAAACTGGTGATACGTTTTTTGACAAGTTTTTCAATAATTTTTGAAAGTGTTGGAAGAAGCGACATTGGTCTGAAATTCGAGGGTGTTTCAGGATCACCGCCCTTAAAAAAGTTTAAAAGCTATCTGTCTAACAGGCCAGATTGGTTGACTGTGAGGGGGTTGCAGTATTAATCTGCGAACCCGTGGAGTCAGGTGTCCCCCAGGGTTCTTTCCTCGATTGGTCCCCTCCTTTTCACTTTTTTTATTTCTGATTTTGATAGTGTTCTCAGAAACTGCTCCTATCATATGTACGCGGATGATTTGCAGATATACAAGGAAACACCACTGGAAAAGGTGTTTTGGCAGTGTGCAAGGACTTGGTTAGAATTTCACAATGGACAGTGCACAACTCTCTTATAATTAATCCTCAGAAAACCCAAGCAATAATGTTTTTACAGGATCCAGAATTCATATATTAGATATTATATTCATGGTCTGACACATCATGTCATTCAGCATGTCGCTGCAACATATAGCTGTAATATGGGTCAGCGGAGGTTTTTGCACATGAGCTGCTTAATCTACAAGACAGTATACCTTGGCAGACCATCTTAATGACGTTTTGGTGAGGCGGGGCGAAATTAACTAAGTTAATACAAGGTATGGGCAAATTATTAATATACCCAAACACAACACAGAATTTTTTAAATCCCGTTTTTATTACTTGGACACTCATTTGTATAACCTTTTCCCTGACTATTTTCTGGCTGAACTATTTACTTTTAAACATAAAATTAGAGACTATTTAATTCATTTGCAGCGAAGCCTTTAACTTAATGTTGGATGTCATATTAGTTTGTAATATATAATTGTATGCTTGTCTGGTGGATATTAAAACACTCATTGTATTGGTGTTTATACTTATACAATAAAAGATTATTTATTTATATATTTAATTTTTTTTTCAATATGTGTTTGTATATGGCACTTTCTTGTTCAGTTAACAGTATGTTTTTTGTCAGTTTCGTAAGTGGTTGTATGAAAACCTATTTAACCATGTACTAATAGAAATCAGAACTATAAAAACATTAAAGCTAGAAAAGGCATTTTAAATATCTAGTTGGTATTGAACTATACACAGTTGCTGAGTATCTTTCACGGCCCTAAGTAAATATATTTAAAATATCAAGTTTAATTGTTATTTTTAATTGTGCCAGATTGGTTGACTGTGAGGGGGTTGCAGTATTAATCTGCGAACCCGTGGAGTCAGGTGTCCCCCAGGGTTCTTTCCTCGATTGGTCCCCTCCTTTTCACTTTTTTTATTTCTGATTTTGATAGTGTTCTCAGAAACTGCTCCTATCATATGTACGCGGATGATTTGCAGATATACAAGGAAACACCACTGGAAAAGGTGTTTTGGCAGTGTGCAAGGACTTGGTTAGAATTTCACAATGGACAGTGCACAACTCTCTTATAATTAATCCTCAGAAAACCCAAGCAATAATGTTTTTACAGGATCCAGAATTCATATATTAGATATTATATTCATGGTCTGACACATCATGTCATTCAGCATGTCGCTGCAACATATAGCTGTAATATGGGTCAGCGGAGGTTTTTGCACATGAGCTGCTTAATCTACAAGACAGTATACCTTGGCAGACCATCTTAATGACGTTTTGGTGAGGCGGGGCGAAATTAACTAAGTTAATACAAGGTATGGGCAAATTATTAATATACCCAAACACAACACAGAATTTTTTAAATCCCGTTTTTATTACTTGGACACTCATTTGTATAACCTTTTCCCTGACTATTTTCTGGCTGGACTAGTTACTTTTAAACATAAAATTAGAGACTATTTAATTCATTTGCAGCGAAGCCTTTAACTTAATGTTGGATGTCATATTAGTTTGTAATATATAATTGTATGCTTGTCTGGTGGATATTAAAACACTCATTGTATTGGTGTTTATACTTATACAATAAAAGATTATTTATTTATATATTTAATTTTTTTTTCAATATGTGTTTGTATATGGCACTTTCTTGTTCAGTTAACAGTATGTTTTTTGTCAGTTTCGTAAGTGGTTGTATGAAAACCTATTTAACCATGTACTAATAGAAATCAGAACTATAAAAACATTAAAGCTAGAAAAGGCATTTTAAATATCTAGTTGGTATTGAACTATACACAGTTGCTGAGTATCTTTCACGGCCCTAAGTAAATATATTTAAAATATCAAGTTTAATTGTTATTTTTAATTGTGATCATGGATTTTTTAGATTGTATTGTTTTTGACCATTTAAAAATTTCGATTATAGTAATTGTTATTATTTTAGTTCAATATGTAAGCTTTTGCCTTGACTTACCATTTAACCATTAAAAAAATAATAAAATAATCTTTATTGTACTGCAACAAAAAAAAAGTGCATACAAAGGTGGAAAGTACCGCTAGAAACGTATTTTAATAACAACCTAAGTTTTTGTAATTTTTCTGAATTGAAAATAGATTTTGTATTGTATTTCTATTTTATTTACTTTGGGTTTTATTCTTTTTAAAATGTATTCAAAAATTTGTTTAATGGATATGAGTTGTTCAGACACCAAACTTCAAAGAAAACGACCCAGCTCTCGCTTCTCTATTATTGAATTTTCTCTGTTTGTATGGTCTATACTTCATTCACAGTTCTAATGAACAGTTAAACAATTTGAGCGGAAGACCAATAAATATTTTGATAATTCAAAATCAACTCCTATCACTCTCACATTGATGATTCTTCCCCTCTCATTTTATGTAGTTTAAATTTGAATCTTACACAGATATAACAATACATAAAACATCAAATCATCCTTTTGCACATAAAATGGCAGCTTTCAACAGCTTTGTACATCATTTAATTAGTATACCTATGTCATCAGATAACTATAATAAAAAATTGAATATTATAAAGCAGATTGCCATTAACAATGGCTATAGTCCTAATATAGTGGACAAAATAGTAAATAAAAAACAATATAAAAAAGCAATCAATTTAATCTATCCAAATAATTTAAAAGATATAGCCAAATTTAATACAATAACATATACAGGCAAAATTAGCTCTAAAATCAGTAAACATCTCAGGAGAGCAGATTATAAAGTTGCCTTCTGTACAAATAATACATTAGGGAAATATATTAAAAATAACAAATCCAAGTCTGATAAATCTAAAAAATCAGGGGTATACGAATTAGAATGTGGTTCCTGTGATAAAGTTTACATTGGCCAAACGGGTAGATCTTTCAATAAACGTATAAAAGAACACAAATCCTCATATAATAAATAAAAAACAGACTCCAGTTACGCTAAACATTTAATAGAAGCAAATCATACATTTAAAAACGAATATAAAATTTTGCATAAGGCTAATAAAAGCTACAAATTGAACCATTTGGAAAGTTTAGAAATCAAGAAGAGGAAAATCCGAAATATTTTATTGAATGACCAGTTGGACTTAATTAAATTACTTAAATGGTTCTCCTCTGTTAAATCTTTATACCTAAAGAATGAGAGGTGGGTAAACACCGATTTTTTTATTGATACCATTAAGATTTTTATATAATTTTTTTTTATATTTGGGACAGATTTTAGTGTTAGTTTTAAGTTAGCTTTTGAGAAAGACGCAGTGTGTCGAAACAGCTGTCAAGCAGAAATAAATAAGTGGAAATTAATAAACTAAACGTGCTTATTTTGTATACTAGTGTATAATGAATTTCCATTAAGTAACGGCTACATCGATAAGAAATCTAACATATTTTCTTAACCAAAGATTATAGATGTGATTGCATTGATATTTCTGATCATTTTGGGAGTTTTCAATCAGCTCATTATAGTTGCAGGCATACGATTCCTTAGACAGTTATATCTTTTTTACACCAGTGATATACCAACACAACTGGAAGAAAATTTAGATTTAGTACCCTCTGAACTATAGCCTTGAACCAATATGTTGAACATTATTTAAAAGTCTAAGTTGCATTTGTTATATGTTTTTTTAAAAATTAATAATACAAAAAATATATTACTGAATTTTCTGTCTTTTTTTCACTAAAAATAGTTTCTTATTGGATATATCTGGTGTTTTAGTATAATTGATTCTCTAATCTATTATATAATAAATATATATTTTATTTATAGTTACAATTAAATACTTTATGATCTTAGTTCTTTCATACTCTTAAGTTTATGTTACATAATGAACAAAAATAAAATATACCAAAATAAGAACAAGAACTAAAAACTAAGATCTATATATTCCAAAAAATATTCAAACAAAACTTAAGCAACAAATTGCTTGTAAAAAATTATTTTCCATGATTTGTTTTTCAAACTATGTAATCTAAAGTTAAAGATGTCTAAATTAAATTACAACATCTACTAAACACAATCTTGATCCAAAATTAGTTCGATGAAACTTTTTATTAAATACGTTATTAGTATATAAAGCTTTCTGAGGAACATTTAGATTTCTGAGACAAATAAGGACAATCAATCAAGGAATTATCTATTTTATAAAGCATCCAGGTATCCATGAAAGTTCTACACTTCTCAAGAGATGTAATATTTATAGTCTGTTTCAGAAATGTATACTGTACAAGAAATTGTTGAATTGGAAAGTCAGCAGGTCAAATGGAACCTCTTAAGAAAGACTAGCAACAGTTTTTGATGACACCAAATGTGCAATTTGAAAAAAAGTTCATTCTTTATATTTTAAAAAAGAAATATCCACTCTATATAAAATCTTGATGGGGCTTGGCCAAGATGACAGTATTTCTTTAATAACTAGATTTATTTATGGACAACTTAAAAAATATATATATTTTTCTCGGCAAAAAAGAGGACAATTTTTTAGAGGTGGATCTCAAGCAACAACTGACTAAAAAAAAGTACCAGGGTAACAACTAACATATCCTCAAACCAAAAAATCGCATACCTATTGTATTAGAATAAAGTCTGTAGTAAAATGTTATTGGATGGACAATTCGAATAATTTGTAAAATACATACCGAACCCCCTGATACATGCTCAAAAAGAAGACATGTCTGGTAAAAAGAGGACATCTGGTAACCCTATTTGAAACAAAACGAAAAATTCATGGCCATAGTCCTTAAGATGGGCTCAAACGACTGGCGTATTTGACAAGTTTTTTTGACAAACGTTTGAATACATTTACACATTGCCTTTTGTCATATTTACCGCCAACCCATGGCAAATAAACAACTGCCGAATATTTGTACAAGTAGGCCAAGCACATGACATAACAAGTGTTTACAAGTGACGATTATTAGTATATCGGTTGTCTGAGTCCGCCTTTATATGCAGATTCTTCGGGTTGAAAGTAGGATCTTATTAATCGGTTTTTAAGAGTGATGGAGGAAAAAGCTCTAAGACAAATAGAACATGTTCTAGAAGAATTTCAAAATAGAGTTAGAATGTGGCATGAAGTTGACGCACGTTTTGCAAATCTTATCTATAGATGATCCTCTTTTTTTATTTGGTTTTTTATTACTTGTATAGCTTTAGTTCCATTGGTTTATCCGCCTTATTTGTAAAAATGTAATCCCATAGTTTAAATAAAAATATTTCAAAAAGTATTTGGTATGGGTGAAGAGTAGGGAAAATCTAAAAATTGTTTGGATAATTATATTTTGATTTTATAGGTGGTCCCTTTAAAATAAAACGAAAAAATATCGTTTGAAGGTGATTTTTCGAGTCGTTTCCGGGTAAACCGGAAGTATCCTAATTGTCACATTGAATAAAATTAATCCTATAATATACAACATTGTATTTAACTGTATTTATTTTCAATTGTTTTTCAAAGAAAACGGAATTATTCATTGACAATTTTGAAGTTTCATTCGCCATTTTCTGGAAAACTGTCAAGAATTGACATAGCGTATGATACATGTTTTATATTTAGAATTTTAAATAATAAAATTATATTTATTTGTAAACGAGTAAATCCAATCCCTTCCTAGAAAAAAGTGGGGCATAATATTGTAATAATGTAATAATATATATATATATATATATATATATATATATATATATAAAATATATGTATATATAAATATATATATATATATATATATATATATATATATATATATATATATATATATATATAATATATGTATATATAAATATATATATATATATATATATATATATATATATATATATATATATATATATATATATAATATATCTGTATATAAATATATGTATATATATACATATATATATATATATATATATATATATATATATATATATATATATATATATATATATATATATATATATATATATATATATATATATATATATATATATATATATATATATATATATAGGGTTGCGAACTTTCAAAATAAAAAATAGTGGTCGGAGGGAGGGGAAGGTAGGCGCCGCAGGCGAAAAATGTTTTGAAGTCACGCCCAAATTTTCGCCGGAATTCACCCAAAACTTACGTAAACGTTATGCAGCTGATGGTCTTTCTTACTTTCTTGGCGTGCGTCTGGGCCGCAAAAATATTTATACTGAGAACTTGTTAAAATAAAACAAGCAATTTTCTACAAAACTTTTTATTTCATAATATGCAACATATAAAAATGTTTATCGCTTCCATAAATAATTGCCTGTGCGTCATCACTTTCACTATTACTAGAACTCACCCTGATATTTATAATTATTAATAGATTAATAAATTGAAACTGTCAGAGAAGTGATAATATTATACCAACACGCTTATGTCAAGCAAAGACGAAGCGGCAAAATTCACGTGGACGTACGAACGAGTGGGAGTAGCGAAAGACGCCTTGTTGTCAGACTGACAATTTTATTAAGCATTGTAGTGATAAACGAGTATTTTTTAGATTTCGTGTGTAAAAAAGAGGGCTGTCCTATGGAATAGAGGACGGTTGGCAACCCTGAACTTCCTGGCAATGAAATGGAGGATGGACTTCCTGGCTCGGTGGTAGCATACTCTGCTTTGGATATTGCGCATATGTGTTCGGATCCTTATTCAGGCGGATGACTTTCTGTGTCTTTTTTTGACAAAACCTATAATTAATAAAAATGCGTATTAGTTTACGTTAGGTTTGCTGCAAAGAAAGCGCGCCAATCGGATCATGAGTCTATATTAAAACAAAGATTTTTTTAACGAAACCTATACTGTAAGGATCTGTCCCGTTAGCGTTAGGTTAGCCCAGGTTCGTCTATAAAACCATCATTAAAGCAATAAAACCACACTTCAAATAATCGAAAATCAAATTTAAAACCGCGCACAATCTAAAGTGTTGTGATTGGCGGGTATGGCCAAGGATTTAGGGTGTGTTAGTGAATGTTTCTAGTTGAAAGTGCATTTCATTTTAATAAATAATAAACATTTTACAATATTCCTTAATATTATGATTATACTCTGTTGAAACTTACAGATTCTATAATAAAAGAAGCCAAAAATAAAATTAACCCAACTGACGGTAATATTTTAATTCGACTAAAGATACGAAAATCGACATGAAAGGCACTGAATCATATGTTTTTCCGATTACGTCACATTTCAAGTTCCGTTCATGGATTGTTTAGTGTTGCCTATAAATATAAATTTTATTTATCTTTATTTCTTTAATTTTATTTATTTTATTTGATTGTTAAAGGTATAAAAATGGTTGACTTGGGTCTAAGAGACTTTAATAAAATATGTAGAATATGTCTTAAGGAAGATGCCACGTTGATAAATATATATTTTTCAGATGCTGCTCAAATAATTTCAGAAATATCATGTATTAAGGTGAGAAATTATATATTATTTGAAAAATAGGTCATAGCTTATACGTGTCTTTTGCAGATTATATAAAACATTTATTGTTACATTTTTTAAAGAGACGTAGCTGTATACATTGTTACTGTTATTTTTATTAATGCTTGAATTCATTTTTTAAATAGAGTAGGTATTTGATATATGTATCTACTATCCATCTATTTTTAGCCAAGAGATGGAGATCTTTTGCCAGAAAATATATGTATCTCGTGCATGGACAAATCTATGGACTTTTATAAATTCAAACAGATGTGTGAGTCAAGTGACAGAACACTCAAATCTGTATTACCCTTGACAGAAGGCATAGAGAACAAGTGTTGCCATACAGAGAGTTTTCAAGAAGACCTTTACACAGAAATAATTGGTAATGAAATTATAGAGCAGACTCTAGTAGATGACGGTACAACAACTCCTTCCCAAATTGAAAATATCACTTCATTAGAAGTAGAATCAAGCAATAAACAAAATCGAAGTAAGAGAGATGATAATACTGGTGTTCTGCTTGGCATTACACAAGCTCAAAATAAAAACAACACCAATGATGCAGAGCAAAATTTTGAGTACATTTCACAGGATGAAATACATGATCATGATAGGGTGGAAAATGTGAATAGTAAAGGTGTTTGCTTTAAAGATGAAAGCGCTGGCTTTCCTGATATAAAACAAGATAGAGTAAATAATGCAAAGAAATTAGAAGAAACTGTGCCAAAAGGTGGGTCAATGGATGCTTATCATAAAATGTTATAATTTTTTCCAGTTTCTTCGTTTTTCCTTAATGTGCTTTAAAACTATAGCCATCAATAAGGTAACAGTTTACAAAATGGTTTTTCTCTGTTACATTATATTAAAAAATTTTCTCTATAGGGACACTTTATAGTTTGTATGAAGAGTACAAAATTAACTCGGAGATAAAGAAACCACTGGTTTTTTAGTATTTTTTCAGTTTAGAAGCTTGCGGGTCCTGGGAGTAAATTAGGGTGCTGGGTGGTGTAAAGCTACACAAAAAGGAAAACAATTTCTGTAGTATACATCTAAAAAAACAAAGAAACTGCTGGCTTTCCTGATATAAAAAAAGACAGAGTAAATAATGCAAACAAATTAGAAGAAATTGCGCCAAAAGGTGGGTCAATAGATGCTTATCATAAAATGTCATAATTTTTTCCATACAAAGTTTGTTTTTCCTTAATGTGCCTTAGAACTATAGCCTTCAATAAGGTAACAGTTTACAAAATAGTTTTTCTCTATTACATTATACTAAAAAATTTTCTCTATAGAGACACTTTATAGTTTGTATGATGAGTACAAAATTACCTGTGTTTTTTCATATTTTTTCAGTTTAGAAGCTTGGGGGACCTGGGAGTAAATTGGGGTGCTGGGTGGGGTAAAAATACACGAAAGGAAAAAGATTTTCTGTAGTATACATCTAAAGAAACAAATATATATAAAAACAATGTTTTGTAAGAAAAAAAAAAAAGGGTAAAATTATGTATTTCTGCAATAAGTTTCAACTCTGATCCTAAACACAGATTTTTCGAGCTGTCTTGTTCTTCACTTGCGATGTTGCCAGCTGTTTCATAAAATAAGATCAAAGAATATCGGATGGCAGAAATCCTCTTCTCAACCTTTGACGTAGATTAATGTATAATATCTGTTCTTATCAGCTTAATATCTTAAAGCAGATTTATCTTAAACTTTAAAGTAATTGCTGTCTACCAATATACTCAATAACTCAACTTTCAAATTCAATATGTGGTAAAATAGTTTAACTTGTTTCTATTTATATGATTAAACAATATAACAATATTCTCCAAATTTTAAGAAACAACTTGACATTGCACTTTGAGAAGAAAACAGATGGACCAGGAATGGTACTAGCTAATACATACATACATTATTATACTTTTATAATAAGAAAAATAGAGATGGGTAGATAGCAACTGAAAGTTTAATGAAAACATACTTTGTAAATTGAATTTTGGATCCTATAAGTTATTTTCATATATTTTCTGGAAAAAAATGTTTTCTGTTTCTCGGCACGTAGATTTATATTTTTTATAAAAAATAGAAAGTGTCTATAAAGAAATTTCAATATGATGCTAAAATAGGAAAAAACCGTTTTGTAAATATTTAGCATCAATAATAACCCAACTAGCATTTTAAGTTATTGTTACATAAAAAATCCTTAAAGTTGCAATTTCTAGTGGTGGGAACCATTTAGGCATCACACTGTTAACAAAGTGGGGAATGATTTAAGAATAACTTTGATGTACCTCCTACGTTTTTGGAATAAATATTATAAATTTTGGTACTTGTTTGGGAAGGTTATTAAAACCAAAGTATGTATATGTAGTAATATCCACCAGTAAGGGACTTCTTTCATGCTGTTCGGATTTCTTTCTCCTTCAACTGTGATTATTATTATATTTTAATTATTTATGACAAAAATTTAAAATTACATTTTAGGCATATGTAGTTAATGAATATCATCTTACACATCTAATTTGTATGCAGAAGCACTTAGGTACTTGGTACCTGCAAGTAAGTGCTATATCCATATTATTATATGTCTCTGTCTTCTCTATACATGGTAAAGTAAACTGTTATAGTTAGGATGTCTGCCAGATTATGATTTCTACATTTGTACGACTTGTATGAATCTGCTATCTCTTTGTAGGGTAGGTTTCTTTTAAATATTTTAAAATATGTCAATATGTTCTCAAATTTGGGGGCAAGTTTTGTTTACCTGAAATGGGTTATTTGGAAAAAAAATATTTGATTGCCTTCTAGAAGCCCTTATTAACAACGGAAATTAAAAATTTTCCTGCGGAAATGCGTCATTTCCATTGTACACCCCTTTTTTTTTTTTTTTTTTAATTTAGAAGCTTGGTGATCTTGGAGCGAAGGGGTGCTGGGTGGGGTAAAAATACTTTAAAGGGAAAAGAAATCTTTTCTAGAAGTGTTTCTTAACAACGGAAATGAAAAAATTTATTGCAGAAACGCGTTATTTTCATTTTCATACACAGTTTAGTATACCTGAAATCAGTTACATGAAAACATTGCTTGGCATCTCATCCCAAATGCTTTCCCAAGCACCAAAATGCCAAAATGTTACTGCGGAAATTTGTCGTTTTAATTTTCCGACAAAATTTTGTATAGTTTAGTTTACCTGAAATCAGTTACATAAAAAAGAAGCTTTGATTTATATTCTAAACTTTTTCCTCAAGATAAAAATGTAAAAATTTGTCTGCGGAAATCTGTCATTTACATTTTTCACGGAAATTTTGAGCGCTTTTCCAGGGCGCGGCACGATTGCGGACGAAACATTAGTATTCAGTTTTTCACAAAATGAAGTAAGGGCACGATTGCGGAATGTAAAAATAACGGCTGAACGCATCGTATTGTCAGCGACATTTTATACCCGTATACGTGACAGCCCGAAATTTTTTTTAGATAATCTCAATAATTTGTCTGAGTCACGAAGTTTCATATAAGTATCTGTCTGCATATCTTTGAGAACTTCAAGGAATATAAACAAAGAAGGATGATCCTTTCTTGAGTCAGGCAATCGAACAAATATATACGAGCATTCCGCAATAATGCCATCGATTATTTTGCCTCCATCCGCAATCATGCCTTCGTTTTCGTTACTTAAAAAATGTAGAAGACTTTAGAATGTAAATCAAAGTTTTTTTTTTGTGTAACTGATTTTAGATATTCTAAACTATACAAAATTTCCGCAGAAAATGAAAATGACAAATTTCCGCAGACACATTTTAACATTTTCGTGCTTGGGAAAGAGTTTGGGATGAGATGCAATGCAAAGTTTTCATGTAACTGATTTCAGGTATACTAAACTGTGCAGAACGGAAATGACGCATTTCCGCAGCAAAATTCTTATTTTCCGTTATTTAGAAAAGCTCCTAGAATATGTAAAACTAGATACTTTCCTTATAACCAATTTCAGGTAAACGAAACTTGAGCCAAAAAATATTCTGTGCATAAAACATTTCAGTTGAATTTAGTGAATAAGTAAACTGCGGGACGGGGTCTTCCAGGCACCTACCTACTTCAGTTTTAACTCGACTTTTCCCGAGGTATATATTTATTTTATCGTTTTGTAGGTGTTTTTGTTTTCACCAGTCATTTCTTGTTTCATTAGAAAATTTTATTTTAGAATGGTAATTTTTTTATACAGTTGGAAGAATACTATGTAGAATACTATGATGAAGAATTGTTTATTGGAAGAGCAGTTTCTAAAGACAGCGAAAATAAATTCTGATTTGACCAAACACAATAAATATAAAGAAACAATATAAAATATTTAAGTTTTCTAAAATGTAATAATAAATATATAGAAATAATTTTTATATGATTAGTTATGTTTTTAGACAAATACATTATTTTATTAGATATATTTATAAAAATTATTTTTTTTCATATATGCGAAAATATTTCAACTAATTTGATTGGATATTCATCATAGGGGGTCTTTAAAGTGACATCCCCTCAAAAAGTGGCATATATAAGGGAGGGTTTCAACCCCCCAGATCCACTTTTATTTAAACTAAAATGATAGATATAGTATACAGGACCTTTTTTTTCAGGATTGGCGGGTAAACCCCCTCCCAGAGCTAGTTTTACCTACAGTTAAAACAAAGTAATGTTTTATTTTGTTCATATTATTTATGCTCAATTAGCTAGACAACAACTTTTCTTTTAATTGTTGAAAATTTTCATCATCTCAAAACATCCCCCAGAAGCAATGTCTTTATATGCCATGTTTGCAAAACTTTAACCCCCATATTCACTAAATGGGTTAAGAGTTAGGTCAGGTCTAGTTGCCATGGTACTTAAAACTCTTATGTCACTGTCATTTTGTAATTGTGACATTTAGAAGAATTATTTGTTCATTTGTCATTTTAAACCTGTAACTGTCAAGTTAGACCTGATCTAAATTTCAACCTATTTAGTGAATACGGGTGTAATATTTTTATATGGTCACCATTGATCATTATAATAGCATAGCCTATTGATAGACATAATAGAAATTAAGTAATACTCACTTTACTACTGAAACATATCTTCCAATTTTTTATGAGTTTATTTTTGTATTTAGAAAATATATGATTAGGCAATATTAAGAAAAATAAGGAAATAAATTATGAATTATTCCCAAATAGAAATATTTGAACATAATAAAACTAAGTTCCTATACAGTGAGGTTATGTTTTAAGTTTTTGTATAGTCATGGGTTCTTTCAGTGAAATCTCTTAATAATGTTTACTTTAAGGTCATTATTCCGTTGTCATAGCAACTACCTTGTTTTGGCCTTGTTTATGTAGTTAGACATACTGTCTCAGCAACTATCAGATTTACAATGAAGTAATGATACCACGGAGTAGATAAATCGGGTAGTGGTTTAGACAATGTTTCTATCAGCATCAACTTTGTTGTAGTTTATATTTTAAATAAATAAATAATCTTTATTAATAGCACTTGGCTAGACTGCAATACAGTATTATCACACTATTACAATTTATATGTTTAATAACTAATACATTGGTACCTACTCAAATTTGTTATTTTTCCATATAGCAAATAGGATCTTTTGAATTTAGTAAGAGTCTTATAGTTCATTATGTCCTTATAGACTTTAACTAAAAATACTACTAACCCTGTTTAAAATAATTCTTGGTGGCCAATACCAATTTCTCACGAAGTTATAGTAAGAGTGTCGATCAATGTCAGTTTATGGAACTTTAATGCTACTTGGGAATCAAAACTAAATTTTGAAGTAAAAACTGTGAACAAAAATGGTTCTTTAGTAACAATTTTGTTTGAGAAAAACCAGTAAGCATTATCTCAAACACATTTTTTCAACTTTGAAACATCTCAAATAAATATTTTTTATAATTTATTTTTTGTCTGTCTTTTAGATGATTCTGATAGGGGTATGTGTACGTACTGTAATATTGAGTTCTGTCCACTTCAAAAACACCTAGATGAATGTCATGCAGCAGATGGTCTTCATTATTGTTATGATTGCTCAAAGACATATAAAACGATAAAGCACCTCCATACTCATTTAAAATATCATAAGTAAGTATTGCAATATATCTGAGATAATGTGACTCAGAGCATCTGGGTCATCTCAGAACATCTGATTGTTTTTATTTCATTAGGGGTTGCAACAGCTTAGATTAGACCAGCATTTCTGAAACTGGGGTCCAAGTACCCGTTAGGGGTCAATAAAATACTTTACAATTACTTGCAATATAAATATTTGTTAGAGTTAGAAATGCTGAACTAGGCCTTCATTTAAATCAGATTAGATAGTAAAAACATTTTAGGTAGTAAGTATTTAGGAATTTATTTTTGTGTGATTCAGAAAATTATTGAAAACTGAACTTTGAAAACTGCTCTTACACCAAATAAAAATGTATTAGCAAGTTCTCCGTAGCCAGTTTCAATTTTTTTTTACAATACGTCAGGGGTGCCTCACAGAGCTGGCTCGTGCGAGTGTTAAATAGCGACTGCCTGTGACCATCTTTGGCTTCCGATGCATGTCTCTAACTGCCTGCAATATATTTAATATAAATTAGGTACTATTCTAAAACTAAGCACATAAAAATGGTGAAACTACTAGCTTAGGGGGGGGGGGTGAAGTAATGTTCTCTTCCCCTCTTAACCAATCTGAGATTTGTATGTTTGTGTTATTATTTTTTATTGTTTCAGGTTATAGTCGTGTTTATTATACATGATAACATTTTAATTATTTAATTTTAACATTATTCATTCTCATCTGTTGTACTTTTACTTCACTCGTAAAAGGGAAATCTTGTAATCTTGAAAAAATCACCCTCCAAGATGATTTATTCGTGTGTTGAGGCATAGCTAAAAAACTACTTACCTAATTGATTTTAAATTAAGGTCAAATGGGGATGACCTGATAACATTTTGTAAAAATCCAATCTGGTGTAACAAAATGGTGGCCTAGTGAAATATTAAAATAACTATTATTAAAAAACTACTTTTTCAATTATCTAATTGTCTCCAATTTTGCACAACCTTCAAAGTATTAAGTTGGAATCAACTGGTAAAATTTTGATACGAATCCGAGATGGTGGAACAAAATGGCGGTTTAATAAGATATTTTAAAATTCAAACTGAAAAACTTGCTTAATGGAATGATTTCAAATTGTGTGCCAAAACTAATTGTATAGGTATAGGAATCAACTAGTAAAATTGTGGTACTAATTTAAGATAGCCGAACAAAATGGCGGCCAAATAAAATGTTTGTAATCGTCGAAAAAAATCACCCTGTCAGGTTTTACATGTGCTATGACTAATTGTGGTATAGCGGTCAACTAGTAAAATAAAATATTTGTTAGTGTGAAAAAATCACCCTCCCATATTTTACAATCTTCACGTTTTAGCATCCCTAGATGCCAAAAAATATGTTTTATCAATTCCGTCGGTCCGTCTGTCAGTTTGTCTGTCAGTTCGCGGCATATCTTAAAAACTATTTACCAAATGGACTTCAAATTTTAGTTAAAAATTAAGGGTCATATGCAGCAAAATCTTGCTTCCCACTTAAATTCAAAATGACAGATAGTAGTCATAAATCTCTAAAAATTAACTGGTTCAACGATCATCTTCGTCAAATGAGAGAAACCCTTTACACTTTGGTCTCCATCAATAAGCAGTATCCTAATCTGGTAGCAAATGAACATATTAAAACATTCAAATTTTCTTACAGAGCTGAAATTTGCGCTGCTAAAAAAATGGCTCACGACAATTACATTAACACTTCTAGTAATCCCCAGGTAGCCATATGGAATATTTTAAAGAGCATGAAGGTTTCTGAAAACAATAAATCGTCTGGTAATCCAAATGCTCAGACTCTTAATGATTTCTTCGTGAATATCGCAGACGAGGTTCTCAAACAACTACCTCCCTAACCTAAGTTATTTCTAGATTTTCTACCTGACAACAGTCATAATAATAATCATGGTATGAAATTCACGTTTAAAAAAACCACCTTTAACGAAGTAAGAACTAAAATATTAAATTTAAAAAATAGTAAGAGCAATGATTGCTACGATATTAATACAAAAATTGTTAAAACATTGAAGAACCTCATAATTCTGCCCCTAACTAAACTAATAAATCACTGTATAACTGAAGGAATATTCCCATCTTCTCTCAGAAGAGCCAAAGTGGTGCCAATTTTTAAGAATAAAGGGTCTCCTATTGACCCCACAAACTATCGTCCTATATCTCTTTTACCTATACTATCTAAAATATTTGAAAATACTCTTTTTCATCAGAGTCAGTATGGTTTCCGTAACAAGAAATCAACTACCTTGGCCATCAATAACTTTCTAGATTACATAACTGAGGGTATGGAGGAGGGGATGGACACCTTTGCATAATTTTTCGATTTAACCAAGGCTTTTGACTGTGTTTCACATAACATATTATGTGACAAACTCTCCTACTACAACTTTGACCCCAGTAGTATAGTACTTGTTAAATCTTACCTCAGTAACTGTACTCAGTATGTTTCGTGCAATGGGAATGTGTCGAGAAAGCAACAAATTAGTCATGGAGTACCGCAAGGCTCGGTTTTAGGTCCTTTATTGTTCGTAATCTATATTAATGACCTAAACAACTTTCAGAATGAGTCAAAAATTATTCTATTTGCAGATGATACGACCAACACCATTAAGTATCATCCATCTGCCCCTTGCAAATTACAACCATGCTTAATGATACACAGTCAGATATACTCATATGGTTTCTGGCTAACAGACTTAGTCTTAATGCTTCTAAGACCCAAAACATGAACTTTTCTCTCTGAACAACTGCTTCAGTTGTACCGTGTGATGATCACGTGAAATTTCTTGTAGTTATTTTGGATTCGAAGCTCTCATGGGAAAAACATGTATCCCAACTGTGTGGTAGGCTGTCAAAGATAACATTCCTCATTAGAACACTCTCCAAATGTGTCTCTACACCTACATTGATGGCGGCCTATCATGGTTATTTTGGATCAACCATGTCATATGTGGTGCTAAACTGGGGACAATCTACACATGCAAGCAATGTTTTTAGAATCCAACGCAGGTTTATGCGTGCTATCTCGGGTCTTGGATGGCGCGACTGCTGTCGCCAAAAGTTTAGAAATGTAAATATACTTACATTTATATCACTCTACATTCTTAGCTGCCTAACACATATAAAGGCAAACATGTCACTGTTCTGTGCTCACTCTAACATACATGAATACTTAACCCGAAATCGACATAACATACTCCCTGACTTCCACAGGCTTGTGAAGACTAGAAGGGGAACTGATTACTAATGTGTAAAATTCTTTAATGTACTTCCAGATCATGTAAGAGCTCTGGAAGATAGACAGTTTATTACCAAAATAAAAAACTACTTTTTGCTAAAAGCTTTTTATTCATTTGATGAGTATCTCAATAACAACTTCAGTGACTTAATGTAATTTTAATCTTTATTGTAATTGTATTATTTTATTGTGAGTTCTATTAAGTGATTGTATCTTATGTATAGTTTTAATGGTCCTAATATTTTAATTTTATGTTTTATAACTGTCTTTCTTGGACATATATTTTGCAATTTTGTATTTTTGTATTTGACGTGTAAAAGCTTTGTATTATTACCAATAAATGAATCTTGAATATTTTGATAAAAATCCAATATGGCGGAACAATGTTAGAAAAATTATTACTAAGAAACTGTTTATCCAATTTACCTCAAATTTTGCACAAAAATCAAGTGCTACATAGGAAGGAACTGGTAACATTTTGATATGAATCCAAGATAGCAAAACAAAATAGCGGCGTAATAAAATATTTAAAAAATCAACCTGAAAATACTACTTATTAAAATAATTTCAATTTTGGTGCAAGAATTAAATGTGATGTAGAGGTAAACTGGTAAAGTTGTGGTACGAATTTAAGATGGCGAAACAAAATGGCGACCAAATAAATTTTAAAAAAATCAAAGTAAAAAAATCTTATTCAATTGACTTTAAATTTCAAGAGCTTTTCAGTATCACAATTTTGACAATCTCAGTTTTAATTTACAAAGAATCAATATGATGACACTTTGTTCATTCAAAACAGCACTTACTACAAAATCATGTAACGTTCCTTCTTTATAAAACACATTTTAATTTTAGGTTGGTTCCAAGATTTCAGTGTGAAGAATGTGGCAAATGGTTTAAGCTTAAGAAGGCTTGGTTGTTACATACACGATTGCATACTGGTGAACGACCAGCTAAGCGTGATATATGTGACAAAGCTTTCAAAGACCCTTCTTATTTAATCGTTCATCAGAAAACCCACACAGGTAGACATTTTATTTATATTTTATTTACAAAATTGGGAATCTTATTTATTTTAAAAAAATGGACCTCATACATTTTTAGAGATAAATCATTTAAACTTGACACCCTCTATTCTGTAAGAAATGGCTATTATTATATTATTATTATTATTAGGTAGGTCCGAAGTATACAGTTCTGGTTAGAATTTTAGGCAACTCGCGATCAATTTAGTTTTTAAATCTGTTCACTGTTTGAGCCGTAACAGCTTTTCACTAAGCGCATTCCACTGGTTAAACAACACGATTAATAAGAAAATATTTTCTATGGTTTTTACTGGTTCTTTGTGTCTCTAACTTGAAAATGTGTCCACGTCCATTTTCACTAACTTAAAAGGGCACTGGTAGAACGGAATAGTTTCTTTTTCTTCTTTCTTTGGTAACTGAGGCAGTAACTTGCATTTATGGTTTTGCAAGTGGAGCAGTGGGAGTTGATGGCTTGTCTGTCAATATGTTACGGATCTGCATACCTTTTTGTTTAAGTCCACTTATTAACATAATAAATGTCTCATTACTTACTGGAACTGTTGCTGACATCTGGAAGATGTCATTTATAACACCTATACCAAAAATACCTAACCCTTCTGTATCACTGAACTTCGGGCTACTAGCATCTTACCAGTAACATCCAAAGTTCTTGAAAAACTTGTTAAAATTCAAATAATCAATTTTATAAAAGATAAGAACATATGACTAAAATATCAATCAGGTTTTGGGGCTAATCATAGCTTTGTTACAGCATTACTTAAAACTACTAGTGATATAACAACTGCCTTTGATAATGGAGACTGCTGTCCATCAGTTTTAATAGACATGACCAAAGCCTTTGATTCTTTGAATATAGATTTGCTATTAGATAAACTTAAATACTATAAAATAGAAACAAATGGGTGGTTCAGCAGCTATCTACTCAACAGACAACAGGCTGTTAGAGTTAGAAAGGAAACTAGAATGGAAAGATCTGATTTTAGGAATGTGAAGAGTGGGGTACCCCAGGGGTCCATACTGGGGCCCTTACTGTTTATAATTGTCTCTGCTGATCTAACAAATGTTATAAAACATTGCAATTATCATCTGTATGCAGATGATCTCCAGATTTACCTTCCTTCACCTGTGGTAGATTTGCCTGCGACTGTGGAAGCGATGAATTCAGATCTCTGCAATATATCTTTGTGGGCTGCACAAAACTCTCTTGTAATTAATCCAAATAAAACACAGGCTATATTTTTTTCTAAAAATGATATTAACACAGAACATGTTCAGATTAATTTAAATTTGTATTGCTTGGGAAAATGTAGTGAAAAATTTGGGTTTATACATGGACAAACATTTAACCTTTAATGATCACATAAATAGTATATATCTAAAGTCATTTTACACCTTAAAAACATTGTATGAATATAACCACATCTTAAGTTCAGAAGTTAAGAAGACTCTAACAAACTCTCTTGTTCTTTCTATCCCAGGTTATTTGGATATTGTTTATGGACCCTTCCTTACAAAATTTAATAAGTACAGAGTACAGAAAATTCCAAACTCTTGTGTACATTATGTTAGAAATTTATCTCGTAGAGATCATGTCAGCGGTCCCATATTGGATATTTATTCTCAAAATATGGGTCAATGACGCTTCATATACATGGCATGCCTGGTACATAAAATATTGAAGTTGGGAGAACCCACTTACCTCTCAGAAATGATAGTGCAGCGCGGTGAAACCCACCAAATTAATGTGAGAAATAGACAGGCTATTTCAATATCTAGACACAAGACACAGTTCTATAAAAACTGTTTTCTATATTTGTCAGGTCATGTCTACAATTTAATTCCAGACTACATGAAAAGATTTAGCCCAACATATTTTAAAGATAAAATTAAGGACTATATTTTGAATACTCTTTTGCAGTTGTAGCTCTTCTGTAATTTTTTTTTCTTGTGATTTGTTTATTTAAGTGTGATGAACCATTCTATAGTGTATAGATTTCTTTAATTTGGATTTAATATATTTAATATATATATATATATATATATATATATATATATATATATATATATAAATTATTGGTTTAATTTTTCGTTGACCAGTTTGAGTATATATTTTTATTTCAATTTTCTTGATTTAAGGTCAATTTAAAAACTTTACACATATACTTTAAATCATATATTTGCCCATAAACATGATGTAGTTAGATAACGTTTCGACCGCACTTCGGTCTTTTTCAAATCTAAAAATGGAGAAGGGCGTAGAATTTTAATTTAGTATTTTTACATTTAATATTTTATCTTGTTAGTATTACCTTAGAACGTGAACTATTAAGGAAAGTACATTTATTTTTAATTTTATAAAGATGGAAAGTGAAAATTTTGTAAAGTATATGTGTAAAGTTTTTAAATTGACCTTAAATCAAGAAAATTGAAATAAAACAAAAAAAAAAAAATATATATATATATATATATATATATATATATATATATATATATATATATATATATATATATATATATATATATATATATATATATATATATATATATATATATATATATATATATATATATATATATATATATATATATATATATATATATATATATATATATATATATATATATATATATATATATATATATATATATATATATATATATATATATATATATATATATATATGTATCTAATGGTGATTATTAAAATACGTTTTTACGGTAATTTTCACCTGTTGTATGTAAATTCATATATGTGCAATAAATATATTTTTATTTATTTTATTTATTTATTTATGTATAGTTTTATATGTCTCTATGAGGTCTTCTCTCAACCTTCTAGTTTTTAAAGTAGGCAAGTTCAATTCTAGTAAACTCGATCATTTAACAAAGTTGTGGGCATTTTGGTAATTCTCCTTCCAAACTGAGTGTGCATATTCCAGTTTTGGGTGTATAAAGGATTTATAGATCTTAAGCACAAATTCTACAGAACGGTCACGCACGCTGAATGCAGTAAGTAAAGGCATTTGCTTTTTTAACAACTTTGCATATATGATTGTCCCACTTAAGGTTACTTGTAATGATAACCCCAAGGTCGTTTTGCTCTTGAACATGTTTTAGAACTGTATTATTACTGGTGCTAAAGACAGTACACTTTGATTCGTTAAACTTCATCATCCATTTATTGCACCAACTTGCAATATTGTGGAGGTCTTCATGCAGTTCACCATATTGTATGTATGGATTTGAATATATTTTGTATCATCTGCATTAAACGTAATGGTGGATTTTATGCCTGCTGCTAAGTCACCAATATACACTAGGAGAGTACTGGCCCAAGAACTGATCCCTGAGGAACCCCACTCAGGACTGGATGGATTGATGATAGAGTTCCATTTACTCTTACTTGGTATTGTCTTCCAGTCAGCCTGAAAGGAAAGCCAATAAGTTGCCTCTGATGCCATAATGGTTTAGTTTGTGGATAAGCAGATTATGTGGCACTTTGTCAAAAGCCTTTTTAAAAACCAGGTATACCACGTCCACCTGCCTGTTGAGATCAAAACCACTGGTCCAGGAATTAAAGCAGGATGACAAATTCGTAACAGTTGACTTACCAGAGAAAGCCTATTTATTTTCTCACTTTAATCCGAATTTTGAACCATTTCGACGTTAGTTAGCAAAATGCGCTAAAACTCTACACATTTAAAATTTTATGTTTTTTTTTGTTTTTATTTTGATTGCTTTTAATACAGGTTTTAATTTTTGTGGCTCATTTTAGGACTAGAAGTTCATATAAACATGTGGTTGAAAGGCCTTAGTTTTTGAGATACAGGTTGTAACAAATAAACAAAAATTAAACCTAACACCTTATATCGCAAAAACTAGTTAGAGAGAAAGAGGAATATAGTTAACAACAATAATGTTGGGTGGCAAGCATGTTCAGTTTCATACTGGTTTAATATTTTGGAGAAATTCTGTTGAATCAGATTGAATATTTTTATTATAAAAAAAATGCATACATAATGTATTTGGCATGTGGTGTCGAGACAGCTGCAGGGAGATATTCTGGGAAACTGGTATACTTACCTTGTAAAACCTTTATATTCTCGAATGTGTTAAGTTTTTAATTAATAACTTCTCCCTTTTCTCCGATAAGATGCGAGAACATTCTTATGATACAAGATTTAAAACAAACCTCAGGACTGAAAAACCAAATTTTACTTTTGTACAAAAAATGTAGATAACATAATTAAGGTCTGGAATATGCTCCCTCTACCTTTGAGGAAACAGCCATCTGGTAAGGTTTTGCATAGGCTTAAAGCATTTTTAAAGGAGAGAGCATACTACAGTCCAACATAATTTTTTAGGATGTTAATACTGTAAATGATGCACTGCACTAAATATAAACTTGTTCCTTTATAGATTAGTTTTATTATAATTTTATAGTACTTTTTAACTGAATTTAAATGCTGAGTGATTTCATGTTTTATTATAATCTTATTGTCTTAAAGTTTATTTAACTGTAGGTATTCTAGTTTTAAGACTTATTGTGACATGATCTATACCCAATTGGGGTCTTAATATAAGTATTACCTTGTAATATATTAAAGGATTGAATAAAGAATTAACTAATTGTATCCAATTTATCCATGGCACATTTGAGTAAATATATAGACTAAAACAGACCCCGGGTAGAGGCGTCACATGGTCTAATGGAGGATTTTTATAAGGGGATATTTGAACAAATAGCCTATTAGCGGGACGTTAATTAAATAGAGAGTTTATAATTCAACGTTAGTCCTTTAAAATATTTAAAACTTAAATAAAATAATTGGTGGCCGTTTTTCTTGTTTTTGAAGGGGGTCACATACTCATGTGCTCCTATGCTTGAGCCGCCACTGCTTATGAACCAGCCAGTTTCAATAATTTTCATTAAGATAGGAAAAAAGTTTTATTTAATAGGCGTATTTTTTCAGTCAGCATTTTAGGGGGAATGTGTATTGTCAAAATTCAAAAACCAAAATTAATTTATAGTAATATTTTTACTTTTTATTTTCCATATATTGTTCTAGGGGAAAAACAATACAAATGCAAGGTGTGTCAGAAAGGATTCGGGCACAAATTCACTCTGAATGTCCACATGAAAACTCACACCGCAGAACGAGATCAGATGTGCAGTATTTGTGGAAAGACGTTTATCTATGGTCACAATTTGAAGATCCATCTACGAAAACATTCTGGCGAAAGGCCTTATACGTGTCAGTTGTGTTTTGCCAATTTTATTTCTGCTTCTGTTTTGAAGGCTCACATGTTGACGCATTCGGATTCCAGAAGGTAAGAGCAACATTTTTGCATTAACATATTAAGCACATGCAAAATGGTGGGCATAGAAAGCGCCATGAGGTAATTATTTTTCTTATTATTTCATTACGTTATACAAAGATGGCCGCCAAAGAGAGGTCAAACTCAACATCCAACCAATGAAAATTAAAAAAATTGTTTGTACATTGTAAAGAAGATGTGGTTTTGGAAGTCAAATTTGTTAAATGCGAGTTGATTTGCCACAGTGAATGTTTGAAACATACTACGGGACAGAAAAGTCCTGTTAGCGTCCATTCCGGGTTGGTTGCTTCATATTAATAACTGTTAAAAGTCTTTCAGCAGAAATTACAAACTTAAAAGGTATCATAAACAAGATGATGAAAACATTGTATTCCTGGAAGAAAACGAAACAGTTGGTGGTTGAACAAACAGAAGAGGATAATTCCCAATTTATCTTGGATCTTTATTCTTAATTTCCAGTCCACAACTACAATAGCAGACATAGTAGAATATTTGAAATGCTATTGATGAATGTTCAGACTATAAACAATAAGGATCAATATAAGGAGCTCTCCATCCCAATAAATAAAAGGATAGACTCAACTCAACCCGCAACCTGAAAGAATCTGTGCATTGAGACAATGAAGTCTGCACCATGAAATATTGTCGTTCCCCTCGGTGTTTACTATCATCTATTTTGTATATCAAAGAAAACTATCATTTCTATACATTATTACAATACTGGGTATAGAGACCACATTGTGGCTTCCTGTTGTGGGCTGTGAAGAAGTCAAAACCTAGTAGAATTTATAACTATTAGATTTTTTAACAAACTTCCATCGAATGTAAGGGAATTGCTATTAAATAGGATGATGGATACAGAGAATGTTATAATGAGAGTGTTAATGATTATTTAACTTCTAATATTGATTTTTAGTATATAATTTCTAATATATTTTTTATATTATTTAATTTATATTTGGATGTTTACATATATGTATTAACTTCTTAGGTTTGAATGCAAGATCTGTGATAAAAGATTTAAACGCAGCGGAGACTTAACAGTTCACATGAGGAGTCATACAGGGGAGAAACCTTATGCTTGTACTTTATGTGATAATCGTTATAAAATGTCTTCCCATCTGAGCGAACATATGAAAACACACTCTGGTAAGACCCCGTTAATTATAGATTTTTATCTTTGATTCTATTATTGATCTTTCATTGTGTATATTTTTTGATTCGATTTTTTATAGATTTTCATATAAAAGCTAATATTTTGTATTATTAATTCATTATATATGCTATATTACATGAAAAAAGTTATGTCTGTACGGATGTGTTTGTGTGGTGTAAATAAATTTTTGTTCAACGATAACTTGAGAATGGTCAAACTGATTTCTTTCAAATTTGCACAAAAAATAGTCTAAGTTATTGTCTCGCGGTGATTAGATTTTGGGTGTCATGGGCGTGGATCTTTGACATTTTTAAGGGGTATAGACGTCAGAAAATTAAGATTTTGACAACGCAGAAACTGATAATAGTCAAATTGAAAACAGAAATAGCTGAGGTAAATGGCTGACATTGAAAAATTGTAGAAATCATTGGCGTAGGTACTTGAATACTTGATGTTTTTGGTATAGGTTGATCTACAAAACCATCATTAAATACATATAATGGACACCTAAAAGTATAAGTTTTGTTTATCAAAAATCCTTATTTTAATGTATACTGGGAATTTGGTTGGCGCGCTTTCTTTGCAGCAAACCTAATCAATTCTAACCTAACGTTACGTTTTGTTAAAAAATAATTAAAAAAGTCATCTGCCTGAACAGGGATTCGAACCCACATGCCCCACATCAAAAGCCTTGTTTACCAGTTATCTTTATATAACAACATACGCGAATCTTTGCAATCGGTATCACTGGGATCTAGGTAGACCCTATACTTTGGGGCTATTTTTGTTTGAATATTGCACCCTTCCTGGTGATAATATTCTTTTGAAACTAAACTGCTCAACAAAAAGATTGAATCTTTCAATTCTGTAGTCTCTTCAAATTTTAAAAACTAACTTTTGTAGATGCGGATTCTAAAAGTGTCTTTTTCTCATTTCTACACTATATGAAGTGAAGCTCAAAAAGTTGGAGAGTTTACCATTTGGACAACAATAAATTTTATCATTTCAATATGGTACATTACCAAGGTAATATCAATATCTCCAGACGTTTTTGTTAACTTTTTAATTACGTGCTTTTGACAGGAAATTACTAAGCATAAATTTGGGGTATCACGATTTTCACTAGGCCCTATCTTAAAAACAGATTAATGGATTTTGACAAATTTTTATATTTTAAAGGCTTATTTCAAAAACATTTTCCATGACAGTAGCATTTTGCTTCGGGAGTACGAAGCACCAAGACTGTTCATTTAGAGCTTATCTTGAACTTAACAAGTGAAGGTTTTTTTACAAATACAAATATATATAGTGGAGCAAAAAACGGGGCAAAAGTCGCTTCTCGATTTTTTTTTGCGTTAGAACACACCGATATATATCTCATTTTAGTAAATGGATCATTATACATACGCAATCACAAAATATTACTTTTTTTGCGGTCTCGACTTTCTTATTTACAAAAAAACTGGAAAAATTATTGTTTTTTTAAAATCGGGTTTTTTTTATGTTTTCCCTCGTATAACTTCTTACCTAATTAGGCTATCGAGACGATTTTTTTCTTGACTTAAAGCAGACATTTTGGCGCTTTTTCCCATGTAAAACGTGATAGCTATTATTTATTTTAAATATGGTTAAAACATCGATGAACTTGAAACTTTATAAATAATGTAAACAAGTTTTCACTAATCGAAAAAAAATTTTGTTTTTGGAAATTGTATGTAACATGCAGCGAATAAAATGTAGACAAAATATCAAAAAAGTTTTTAGTAGCAAAATCGTTAGTGTAGCTTTCATACTTTAGGTGCTACGATTTTTAAAGTGCGCGAAATTTAAAACTTTTTCTCAACGGTGAATATGAAGCGGTCGGTGTTTTGTACCAGAGGGAAGCGTTATAAAATGCAGGACTAAACCAATGTTTGCACGTATATTACTATGGTGATAATTATTATCACCACAGTTCTATGTGATAATAATTATTATCACCATAGTAATGTACAAATACTGCTTTGTTCAATTGTGAATTGTGCCCTGTCCTAAACAAGTTTGTAGCAAAATATAGTGAGAAGTGAGATATTAAAATGGAGCGTTTATTGTGCAGGGTTTAGATACAATAATTTGGGCGGCTGAAATAAGAAAGGATTATTTCGGACAAAGAGTTTTGAAAATTAGAGATGACATTTTACACGGAAAAATACAAGGGAAATACCACAAAGACTGTAGGAAAATCTACAACTGCAACTATCATATGAAAATGCTTAGCCAAGCTAGTGTGGGGGACAGGCGCATTCCCGGCTCCTCAGAAATTAGGACGGAATATTTTAACATACGCGAAATGTGCCTTATTTGCAATGAAAGGGGTATAAAGAAAAAGCAAAAATTGTCATCGATACAAACAGGTTTGTAGAGTTTTATATATTTAAGGTATATTCCCACTTAAATTAAAAACACCATAATAAATGTGATTTAAGTAGATTGATTTGCTTAATAATAAACTAGCTGTTGAAATACACTTATATCAGGGGTTCCACCTAGAAGGCTCACCCCTCTCTTATCACAATTATTATTTTATAAGATATTCCAATTTTCAATATTCGTTAGAAAGCTTAGCTTAATTAGTTTTTAGAGGTATTGTATTTAACCTAATCTGATTACAACATACTTGGATACTTAATACCTTAATTAAAATCAATATTTTGTAATTAATTAAATTAATCTTTTAGTGAAAACCTGCCTGCATAATTTTTGAACTTCCAAAGTTATTGACGTTTTAGCCATATTCAAAATAAAAAACAGCTATCATGTTTAATATGAAAAGAAGCTTTGAGTAAAAAAAAATCGTCTCGATAGCTTAATTAGGTAAGAATATATTACAGGGGAAATATAAAGAAACACGATTTTAAAAAAATTTAAATTTTCACGGTTTATTGTAAATAAAAAAAGTCGAAACAGGAAAGAAAGGTTATATTTTTAGGTTTCAAGTGTAGAATGATGTGGCTAACAATACCCAATAGGTTTAATCGTATTCTAAGCTCATTAAAAAAAAAACGACACAAAATTACCCATTATTTATCCACTCCACTATAACCAAAATTTTAAATTTCGCGCACTTTAAAAAATCGTTGCACCTAAAGTATGAAAGTTACACTAACGATTTTGCTACTAAAAATTTTTTTGATATCATGTCTACATTTTATTCAATGCGTGTTTTATAAAATTTTCAATAACAAAAATTTTTTTCGATTAGTGAAAACTTGTTTATATAATTTCTAAAGTTTCAAGTTTATCGATGTTTTAACCATATTTAAAATAAATAATAACTATCATGTTTTACATGGGAAGAAGCGCCAAAATGTCTGCTTTGTCAAAGAAAAAATCGTCTCGATAGCTTAATTAGGTAAGAAGTTATGCGAGGGGAAACGAAAAAACACGATTTTAAAAAAATAATAATTTTTCCAGTTTTTTGTAAATAAAAAAAGTCGAGACCGCAAAAAAAGTAATATTTTGTGATTTCGTATGTACAATGATCCATTTAATAAAATGAGGTATATTCCGGTGTGTACTACGCAAAAAAAAATCGAGAAGGAAGCGACTTTTGCCCCGTTTTTTACTCCACTAATAATGATAAATAATAGCTTTATCCTAACACAAAACGTCGCCATGGCCTATTTATATTTATATTTCAGTTATTGGACTGGTGGATGCAGATGCTGCGCTTTGGTCTTTGTATGGTGTTCTAAAAGTGATAATTTTTATTTATATATTTTTTAATTTAGTTTATTTTTCATATTTACTTTATTTTATCTTACTTTTTATTTTTTGGTTAAAAAAGGTGGTTGAGTTTTTTCCCTCGCCCGAGGAGGTACCAGCCACCATACACTTCCCAAGAAACGGTGAAGTTTTTACTGACGTTTCCAGTCATTAAAAGGCAAACAATCTCCTTTTCTTTCCTAGCATTGAACATCTTCCATCATTCCGCCTAACTGGGGCTTTTGCGCCTAGTTCAGGCGGATTAGTTCTTTTGAATTCTTTTCTAACAAAACTTCTTCGTCTTCTTCTTCATTCCTGTTTATCCTGTTACATAACAGGACTTATTAGCTTTGCTACAAGGCAGTCACCAGAATGCTCTCCGTCCGGGGCTCAGAGTCGTTAAATCGGCGACCCTCGAAGTCGACCCTGCACCTTGTTCCAGTTTGGAGACGTTATCGTTAGGATATCCGGATGGCGAGCTCTAAGCTCCAGAATACCCCGAATCTTTCAAATACTTTTTTAATATTTCCTCTTTAAATTTTTGAAATGCATCCTGGCTTACACTAGGTGCCCCTTGAGAGTACTACTGATATCACGAGATGACCCTTTCTTTCAAGCTCTCCCCTTACCCCTCCCACTCCCGCCACGTAGCGGCCATTACGCTAATATTCTCTGTAGAACTGCGGCAGACGAACGGGATAGAATGCAGGAACAACTAGGCCTCACACGTTCACAGCGTCTGCTCCCTTTCTAGCGGGGTCGTTAGTTTCCACACAGAGCGGTTGAGTCTCCCGTTTCCCCCCGAAATAAAGCAGCAAAACCGAACACGTGGAACCGCTTAAGTTAATAACACAGAGGTCTGCATTCAACGAGACGAACCGGAAGACTGCTAACAAAACTTATAATTCATCAACATTACTTATGGTTAGGGTTAGGTTTTCTGTACAGGAAAGCGTGTGGAAGCGCGCCAACCAACATTTCGAGTCGAGTCTTTTAAAATAAGGATTTTTTTTAACAAAACATACTGTTAGCTGGATCTGTCCCGTTAGAGTGATGGTTAGCGCAGGTTTGTCAAAAAAACCATCATTAAAGCTGTAAACCATGATTAAGACTATAAAATCACACCTCAAATAAACAAAACAAAAAGAAACGAAACTTGTAATCGATATCACTGGGGTCCGGCTAGACCCTTGTTAAAGTATTATGTTGCACTTTAAATAAAGAAAACTGACTGTAAGGAGAGCAGCCGTGATTTTGACGAGACCGGGAAGGTCCTAAGGTGTTGTTTCCGGTTTTCAGTGGCGTATCCAACTCGATTTTTACTTTGAAAAAGATTTATAATTCAGGTAAAGACTAAATTAAACAAGTCAATTAATGTGATATATTATTTCATCATTTTAAATAACAAACTTTTAGTACTAATGCCCCTATATGTGTTCAGGAATTTAAGTTTAATCCTTATTCAGTTATTGATGCTTAAAAATTGACATGGTTGCAGAAAGCTCAATTAAAGTTAAGAATGTTTAACGGAATGTCAAACTTGACAGCGAGTTCCTAGATTTCTATAAGCAGCTTGTCAAATCTGAAAGCTGGGTTAAATATTCTAAACAGCAATTAAGTTTTGTGCAACTGGCTGATAGGTTTCCAAATAATCGCTCGTCAAGGTTATAAAGTAATGTGAGGTTTTTTTATGGCTGTGCAGAAAGACAACAGAGAGAGAAAGCATTCTTTTTATTGCATGTGTAGTGTATTGGCCCTATTTATTGTAGCCTACTCTATGAAATATAGCGTCATCTGAGAATCTAACAGATGTGTCTAGTCAAACTGATATGGAAAAATTTGCACATCTAGCTACATTTAAACCTTTTCTAATTAATAAATAAAATTGAGTGATGTTTTTAGATTTTTTTTTAATAAGTATAATTGTTATTTTCAATAATATACCAATTAGCTCTTAACCTAACTATTATTAAACTTGGAAAATTATGATTTTCAGTATAATGGCAACTAATTTTGCCTTTAAATCGGAATTAGTGAGTGTCTAACTAATTTCCTACTTAACGAAAACTCAAGTGCACTTCCAATGAAACGTAAATTCGTATTCCTTTTTATACACATCAACAGACCAAAAGGTAAACGTCAGAAAATTAGGTTCCAAAAGGGATGTAGTTCCTTCAAAAGCTTTGTAATATAAAAGCACGCATAGCGCTCCTTCCAGTCAGTTTTTTTATTCAAAGACATTACATTACATCTTTTTTTTTTCAGGTGAAAAAAACTATGTATGTGAAATCTGTTCAAAGTCTTTTTATAATAATAAATCACTACAAGTTCATAAAAAGTCTCATAGCACAGAGAAAACATTCAATTGCCCAGACTGTGATAAGAGTTTTGTACATCATACATCTTTATGTGCACACCAAAGAAAACAACATAAAAGTATAGAAAGGTATTCTTATATGACAGATTCGATAAGCTCTAAATGAATTCATAATAATTTTGTGACCATGAATAGGAATTGAACCATTTAAAGAGGATATAAGATGAAAATTGAGAGCCTTAGATTTAATCTATGTATGTCATCCTCAACCTGTCATAGTTATGTTGATTAAGTTATTTGAATAAAGACATAAAGTTCCTGTTTTACTTATTTTATTTGTCTAATCTAGGGTTCCCTCTAATGCAAAAGGTATAATACAGGGTGTTTGACAACTTATCCACGAAATTTTAACCCCATATGCACTGTTACGAAAGAAGTTGATTTCTCAAAAAAAAATGTAATAAAAGTCGTACAAAAATCGAGATAATAAAATAATACAGTTTACCAGTTCACTTACTTATAAAAACTGTTTAAAATTGTTTCCATTGGCTTCAATGCAAGCTTAATCGCGTCTAATCCAATCGGCGCACTAACTGAAATACACCTCCTTCCTGTTGTGCTTGAACTCTCAAATTATCGGCAGCCACTGTGAATCGGTCACGCAGATCTTCAATATTCTAAACTGGAGTACGGTATACCTCGTTTTTCAAGTATCCCCATAAAAAGAAGTCCAGAGAATTTTGATCTGGAGACCGTGGAGGCCATGCAATTGGTCCACCCCAACCGATCCAGCGTGCCTGCTGTACCTCAGTCAAAAAATTACGAACTTCTAAACGAAAATGCGGAGTTGCCCCATCGTGCAGAAACCACATCCTTGCTCGGACCGCCAATGGCACATCTTCAAGAAGGACCGGCAAATCATTCCGAAGAAATTCCAAATACTGGTGACCATCCATCCGATCTGGCAATATGAACGGTCCAATTAGACGTTCATCGACAATACCTGCCTACATGTTTAAAGAAAAACGATGTTGGAAGTTTGTCTGGACTATTGCGTGAGGATTTTCAAAAGACCAAACATGTGTATTGTGAAGATTGGTTATACCATTACGAGTAAAAATTGATTCATCGGTGGCGAAAATATCAGCTGTAAAACGGGCATTTGGAGCATTTTTTTGCAACAACCACTCACAAAATCTTATTGTGAGGGGGTAATCTGTGGGTAGCAACGCCGGGACTGTCTGGACGTGATAAGGTTACAGTTGGGCTTCATGTAATATGCGCCACGCTGTCGCATGTGAGACTTCTGGTACCTGTTGGGCTAACCTCCTTGTGCTTATTCCTGGATTTTCATCCGCAATATGCAAAATTTCTTCTTCCGCGTTTAAAACCCCACGTCTGGTGCGCAAATCTCCAATAGCACGTGCACGTAAAACAATTGAAGTAAATGTTTGTGGATGTGGTATGTGCCTATTCGGAAATCGGTTTGCATACAAACGAGAAACCGCTTGCGAATTTTGCCCTGCTTCTCCGTACGCTAAAACAATATCCACTAACTCCTCATTACTGTACACATGTGCCATTTTTAATAAATATCGAAAAACATAAACTCCCAAAATACTTTTTTTAAATTCACAAAAATCGACCGTTGTTCATTCAGATCTCTCATGATACAGATTAACATTATTTACATATTCTTATCAATATGAAAAAACAAAAAATTCCTGGTATTTTGTTTTCTTTTGTGAATTGGTACAACATTTGCTACAAGAAATCGCAATCGTGATATCGCAACGATGAGCGCAAAATACAGTTATTTATTTTTCATTTTGTTATTGACACACTTGAGAATTATAACTTAATTTCTGTAGGACTTTTATTACATTTTTTTTAGAAATCAACTTCTTTCGTAACAGTGCATATGTGGTTAAAATTTCGTGGATAAGTTGTGAAACATCCTGTATGTAAGTTGCAGCTGGTGAATGGCGTTTAGCGATGGCTTCGGTTTTTTTATTCATAAATGATAATTAGGTAACATACTTGTCAAATTTTGAAAACAAACGTCAAAAAATATTTATATTTTATTTGGATTAGAGTTCTTATTTTCCCAGGGACCTTCAATGTACAGGGTGGTCCACTTAAGATGCTCCTATACTTTATCTCAATAAATAAGACACTGAGAAAAAAATGTTAAATACAAAAAGTATTTGACCCTAAGTATATGTTTTATTTATAATATTTTTATGTATACAGGGTGTTCCATTGTGCCAGGACAGTAATCAAGTTTTTTCTTTTTAATGAAATGTTATGAATATTTTTAGAAATTCTAATTCTACGCTTGATTATACAGGATGGTCACAAATGACTATCAAAAAAAAAATGTTTTTGTAACTAAAAAAACTTATTTTTTTTAAATGGAACACCCTGTATTTAGCACTTTTATTGTGTTTAGATTTGCATCATTCCATATATATAGTTTATATTTCAAAAATTGGTAGTTTAGAAGTTATGACCAATTTTCTATAATAATTAAGGTATTTTTGTTAAAAATCTAACTAAACCTAAATAATATCCTTTTCTAAGTTTTTTTTAACATTATAATTAAATTTAACATTAAATCAACAAGTAATGCAAGAAAGAAAGTAACTAATTACTTATTACAAAACATTTTCGACATAACCCCCGTCTTTGGCAATACAAGTAGTATATATAATATTACGGTTACGGTTTTAATTTTCGCAATAAGAGCATTTCTAAACGCGTCTTAATTTTACAAGATATCTATGGAAAAACAAAACTAGTAAAATTGTTGCCTGGACATCAATAAATACACACTTTTTATTTGACATTTAGTTGCCTCTAATTCTTTTTAAAGGAAAAATGGCTTTATACAGTGTTTAAGAGCGTTTAAATCTTCATGAATGTTACATAAGAAATAATAAGAGTCCAGCATTAGCCCTGCGGGAGTATCGGTTGTTGTATCCTGCAAGACGGGTACCCACGAAACATTTTTTTAAGAATTGTTCGTGATCTTGAACGTGGAGTGGTAATCCATAAACAAAAACGGCGCCCAAAAATTGTCCTAACAGAAGAAAAGCAATTAGAAATTCTCCTGTACTTTGAAGAAAACAACAAAAATTCGCAAAGAGATGCATCCCGAGATCTACCGGGAATTAGTAAGACTGGTGTTCAAAGGACTTTAACTGATAACTACCATCCGTTCAAATTTTTACCAGTTCAGGAATTATCCCAACAGGACTTTCAAACAAGACTTTTTTATTGTTCTCTCATGATGGACCACCATTTTGAAAATGACATTTTTAAAAATATTTTATTTACCGATGAGGCAATTTTCAATACGGCCGGCATGTTCAACCGAAAAAATACTCATTACTGGTGTAACTCAAATGAACATCGAGTAAAAGAAATGAAAAAACAGTCTGAGAAGTGTTTATGTGTGGTGTGGTATTATCCGTGATCGAATAATAGGTCCAGTATTTTATGACTTTGTTCTGAATGGTGAGAGGTATTTAAATTTGTTGGAGAACGAAATATTTCCGTTAATTGACAATCTGCCGAACGATATTAAAGAAGGGCTTGTTTATCAATAAGATACCTTTCATTGATGCTCTGTTAGAAAATTGTTATAATGTTCAATACCTTCTGCTTGATAATACTTTTACCAAATTAGTAGAATTCTTTTTATGAAATATTAACAATAATTTATTTTCGTTTTTGCGACTTATGTCAATTTTAAGAATGTTTACAAATTCATTTTAAACGTAAATATATATATATATATATCTATATATATATATATATATATATATATATATATATATATATATATATATACTTTTCAATTAACTCTTTTTTTTATTAAATTGATTTTTATAAATATTCTCACTGGAATTTTCTAAGAGAAAGTTATTTCCTAGTTTTCAGGTAGCACTGAAAATGGAGAATGCCGAAAGCGCTTTGCTATGATTTTATTTAATAATTATTTGCATGAAATACAAAAGTTTCTACATTTCTAGTTAAAATAATATTTTACCAATGCTATAAATCATAGGAAATCTTAATTATCATATATTACCCTTTTATTCACAATAAAATTAAATACAAAAATAGTCAGTTGCATCCAATTTTGCCGTCTCCAGTTAATGTACGTTTTTTTACCACTTCCAGTTCATAGATGTGACGCCGTTGCGCGTTGTTGTTATCGCCGCTAGCTGTGCGAATATTAATACTTTCACAACTGTAGTTAATCTGTGGCGTAAGTGTAGGTAGTGCCGCGAAATATTACTCTTTAAATAAAGTTACAGCCTCCTAAGAGCAAGGAATGGTAGGGTGGATATATTTGATAGCTAGTGGTTATGCGGATATAAAAAAAAAAGATCAGAGGACACAAGTATCGAATTTTTAATGAAATATCTGATTCCGATTAGAATTATAATAATAGGGTACAAGCTTTTAAACATTTACATATTGCCTGAAAAAGATACAAAAAACTTTAAATAGGGACGTTTTAGTCGGAAAAAAGGAACAAAAGACAATCGGAGACTAGAGAAAAATTAACAACCACGAGTTTTTTAAAGGTAACACCCTGTTTATTTTTCATTTGTATAAAAGGTATTTCTTTCTATATATATATATATATATATATATATATATATATATATATATATATATATATATATATATATATATATATATATATATATATATATATATATATATATATATATATATATATATATATATATATATATATATATATATATATATATATATATATATATATATATATATATATATATAATATATATATATATATATATAATATATAATATATATATATATATATATATATATATATATATATATATATATATATATATATATATATATATATATATATATATATATATATATATATATATATATATATATATATATATATATATATATATATATATATATATATATATATATTATATATATATATATATATATTATATATATATATATATATATATAATATATATATATATATATATATATATATATATATATATATATATATATATATATATATATATATATTATATATATATATATATATATATATAATATATATATATATATATATATATATATATATATATATGTATATATAACTGTCTAATTTACGACAGATGTATAAAAGTTAATTTGAAATGAATATAAGAAAAGAGCGATATACAAAAAACTAGGCATGTAAAGTAAAATAATAATATGTAACATAAAAATGTTTAACCAAAGTTAATTCAACATAATTAGTTAATTCAAAACAAATTTTGTTCACTTAAAAAATATTCTTTATATTAATTTTTAAGGGTATTAAAATTAAGGGCTATCAGGCATATCACACTGTAGTGCCTGTTAGAAATTGTTTGAATCAACGGTTTCCATTTTGGATTGGCCGGTACGGGACCATAGATTGGCCAGCGAGGAGCCCCGACTTAACACCCCTGGATTTTTTTTTATGTGGCAACCTAAAAAACGAGGTGTATAAAAATAGGTGTAATACTGTTTAAGATTTAAAAAGGACAATTAGGCAAGAGGTAGAAAGACTTAATGCAACAGACGCGGTTAGAAATGCTATTGCGAGAATTGAAACCATGTATACTACTTGTCGAAAATTTTTTGTAATAAGTAATTAGTTTCTTTCTTGCATTACTTGTTGATTTAATGTTAAATTTAATTATAATTAAGATAACAAAGATTTTTAACAAAAATACCCGAATTATTATAGTTAAATTGGTCATAACTTCTAAACTACTAATTTTTGGAATATAAACTATATATATGGAATGATACAGAATTAAATCCTAAATGCAATAAAAGTGCTAAATACATGGTGTTCCATTTAAAAAAATTAAGTTTTTTTAGTTACAAAAACATTTTTTTGATGGTCATTTGTGACCACCCTGTATAATGGATTTTCGCTCTTGATAGATCACAGTATTAAATATTAACCACTCCCATGGATCCATAACCAAAATTCACAATTTTAGTCTTCAGGTGTGAAAAACTCAACATTTTTCCAAAAACCTGTTTTTCCGAAAAAAAATTAGAAAAGTTAATTTTTCTCAAAAACTAATCAAAATTTCGTATGCTATGATGACAAAAAATACTCAAAATCAAGCGTAGGATTAAAATTTCTAAAAATATTCATACCATTTCATTAAAAAGAAAAAAGTTTTAGTAACGGTAGGGATTTCCACCCCCATGCTGCTTAAATGTCGTGAAATTTGCTTCAGCATCGACAAGTAAGCTGGCTGAAGAATGGCAAAAACAAAGCCCAGCATAGAAAATCGAATTTGGAAGTTGCATATAGTAGCAGAATTTTTTTCAAACGAATTTCTGGTACATTTGCCTTCCACGTATTTTAAGAAAAGCCGTCAGTGTCCGAGATTTGCTGAACGAAGGGCAGTGTTTTTTCGAAAAATCCAAATAAAATTTGTTAACGATAGTGAAAGTTCATGAAACTTGTTTTTGGTATCTGATATTTTAATCATTAATGAAGTGCACATATCTTTCAGGTTGTGTAAAGAGTCAACTGACAAGCTCCTTCCTGCATCCGGCACCAGATATTCGCAAAATCGCAGCTACTTTTACCAGAAGGTACTTATCATCCGCTACACACTTCAAAAACTGGTGTTTGGTCTCTAGGCATGATCTTTGGTTTTTTTTTGCTTAGTAACCCTTACCTTGACGCTTTAAATACGTGATAAGTTTAATATGTTTGCTGACATCGACGTCGATATTTAAACGTCGTATAGCGTTAATCATCAAGTAATTCGACCACAGAAAGGATGATATACAAACCTTTCTCCTCAAAATATGGCAGGGAGACATTTGGTAATTTTTCGTTTAAGCTAGCCGTCGCCGATTTTTGATTGTTGGTACGTTCGTAGATTTTGTGCTGCTGATCGTGAATCTAAAGTCAGATTTTGTCGACGACGTTTCGATTTTGAGTTATCCACTATCAAAATGCACATTTCAACTTCACTATTTTCAGCATAAATTGTATACAAAATAATTGGTTTTTGTAACTATTTACTGAGAACTAACACAAGAATAATAAAATAATGAAAGATAAACATATCACGACCGTGTTTTATATTTAAAACACAGTCCAACATCAAAAATACGCCATATTTGAAACTATATTCTAACGATTTTTGTTAGTTACATGGATATTTTGACAATGGAATGGTTCAGCTCCAACTATTCGAATTAAAAAAAAAAAGATTTATAATTTTGTATGTAGTTGTGTTTTAAAAATCGGAATTTGGTTAGGCCTTTTTTTGAGGTGATGTAGAAAAGTGAATCTATATTTAAACGAGGATTTTTTAACAAAATCTAAACTCAAACTCAAAATACTTTATTATCGAGGAAATGCGATTTCCATTGACAAAGCATACTACAAAATAATATAAAGTCTAATAGTATACAAAAAAATCTTAAAACATTAAACAAGCTAAACAATATAAAATACAAACATAGCAAATACAAGTATGTGCAAAATAGTACAGTTGAAAAAAGAACATAAGATAGATAACATATACAAACAGACAGATTAGGCAATAGGGTCATAGCATAAAATTCGGCAAGGTTATAGTAGGCTTTGCCTAACAATACTTTTTTAAGACTTCTTTTAAATTGTTTTAATGACCCAGTTGTTCTAAGGCTACTTGGTAAGTGGTTAAAAAGCTTTTTGCTCTCATGAATCAAAGAATTCTTAGTCAAAGCAGAAGTAGGCGCTGGCAAAGGCAAATCCAAAGCTTGTCTGGTGTTTCGTTGACCTGCAGGACGCTGTATATTTTCTCGGTATTTAAAGATTAGACATGCTATTTCGAGTATTAATAGATTAGGATTTTTGGTGACAGAAAATGAGGTCTGCAGGATTCTCTTAGACCCATACCAGCAACAAAACGAACAGCTTTCTTCTGCAGCACAAACAAGATGTTTAACAGATATTGACTAATAAAACCCCAGAATGGAAGCCTGTATCTGAGATGCGATTCAAATAAGGCAAAGTAAACGGTACGCGCCACTGCCATTCCAGGTTCATTTCTTGCAATTCTGTTTGCAAAGCAGCCAGAAGAGAGTTTCTTGCTCAAATTTAAAATGTGATCCTCGAAACGTAAATTTGTATCAACAAAAACCCCCAAAAACCTTGTCACATGGCTGTCAAGGATTATAACACTGTCAAACTGCAAGTTCTGCATGTCACATCTAAAACCAACATTAGTCTTCGTCAAGTTGAAGGAAAGTCGGTTTGAATCACACCATCTTTTAACCTCCAGCAAGTCGTGAGTAATAATTTTCGTTAGCTGAGCAATCTGTTTATTATGCCAAACAATCGAGGTGTCGTCGGCAAATAAGGTAAATTTTTCTGATATGTTAACTTTCACAAGATTATTAATATAAATCAAGAACAAGAAAGGACCTAAAACAGACCCTTGTGGAACCCCACAATTTATGCTCAATGACGAAGATCGCCTTTCGGAAGTAGTTACAGATTGGCTTCGACCTGAAAAGTATGAAGAAAACCACAACAGCGCCGAGCCCCTGAAACCATACAACTCGAGCTTAGACAGCAATATTCTGTGATCGACACAATCAAAAGCTTTTGAGAGATCACAGAAAACCGCTGCCACCGCCTCTCCGTGATTAATGTTAGTGTAGACACCCTCGAGAAAACCAAAAATTGCATCGTGCGTCCCTTTTGCATTCTGAAATCCAAACTGATTCAAGGTAAGTAAATGAAATGTCTCAAGATACTCACACGATCTCTTCTTAGCAACTTTCTCAATAACCTTGGAGACCATAGACAATTAGGTGGATCTGTCCAGTTTGCTTAAAAAAATCCTTGTTTTAATATAGATACACTTTTACGTCACTTAAAAAAAAGCCTAAGTAGGACTAGCCAAAACACAATTCGATTTTTAAAACACATCTACATACAAAATTGCAAAGTTTTTTTTAATTCGAATAGTTGGCGCCGAATTATTCCATTCTGCCAAAATCGACATGTTACCAACAAAAATCCCTAGATTCTTGTAACTATTTTTAACGTTGAAATTTGTATTTCAAAATACGTTTAAAATATACAATCCAATTAATTATTTAGGAAGGTCTGTTTATAATATAAACATTTTAGAATTTTTGTGTTTTTTTTTTATTCTGTATTTTCTAAAGTGGGGCAATTTGAGAACTAACTGGGGGCTATTTGAGAAACCATAGGGGCTATTTGGGAATCCTTAGTTATTGCTTCTATTTTTTAGGATGGTATGAGATAATTGTGCGCAAATATAAAAAAAGATTAAGGAAGAACTGCACGCAAAAAGTGAAAAACCAGCGACAAGGTCAAGTCAAGTTCAAAGTAAGATGAAAAGGTACCTACGTATTAGAGAAAACCTCCTGCACGTCCGACCTCAAAAAAATGTGTTACGTATAAGCAATTTAAATTACATTTCGTTTAAAAATGGGTTCAAAAGGGTTCACGCGCTGCAGAAATACAAAGACATGAGTACGATTTACCATTTCAAATTTTGCAGTTACGTAGACAAATGATCAATGCAAGACGATAAAGAGCCATTTTGTGGGAAAAAAATTATATGCGACGGCATTTGCGTCAAAAAACGGTCAAAAAATGGTTGAAAATGGACAAATCTACTTCTATTTTATAATTCTAGATTTGATTTTTTCGTAAAAATTCGCATTTAGTACATATTTCCCTATTAAAATCACGTTTAAGCTGATACATATCTCTTATAGTTTTAACATAATATTGCAGCGGCGGAAGGCTTGCAAATGATCCATAATACTGCGTGCAGTTCCCCCTTAAACCATGTAAGAAACGGCAAAAATTACGTGCCCTATAAGAATTATTCAGAAAATGCCTTGGCCAGAGCGATAGAGGAGGTAAAAAGAGGGCGTTTGACTTTGGCTAAGGCCTCTGAGCGTTTTAGAGTTCCTATCGCAACCATAAGCAGACGTGCTAGAGGGGTAATGTTTTTGAAAAGCCGGGAAGACCTTCAATATTTTCTACGGAAGAGGAACAGTTCGTCAAATACCTAAATATTGTGGCAGCAAGGGGATTTCCCTTTGACTTAATGGACCTAAGGCTTTTTGCAAAGAATTACTTGGATAAAAAAGGTGTACAGGAGACTCGTTTAACGGATAATGTACCTGGTAGAGATTGGGCTTTAGCTTTTCTTAAACGACATCAAAGGCTTATTTCGAACCGCCTATCATCTAATATTTCTACAAAAAGAGCTTCACTTTCGTCAGAAGTTATTGATAGTTTTTTTGATAATGCCCGAGATATGTTATTAGCGGTAGATCCTAGTCTAATGATCAGTTTTGACGAAACCAATCTTACCGACAAAAATCATAAGAATCTGCGATGGTTTGTTTAACCGAAAAATTAATATATATTTTCAGTACATACATTTCCCAGAAACGCCATTCTATTCACACCATTTGACAAACCTTTTCGTATGCAATCTCATATTTCTTTGGGGATTTTCTGGGCAACAAATCCAAGGTAGCTCGAATGGCCGCTTCATTTATATCTTTAAATAAGTCCATGCAACCATCACTTTCTTTTTTTCTATACTTTCTTGCATTTCAAGCAAAAACCCCAACAGTGTTTTAAGAAACTGACAGGTTGTTTCAAATTTCCCGTAAATAAGTCAACAATAGTTATTAGGTTTAATTTTATATACGATGCTACTAAAACTATCTTACAATTTATTAAAGGCTCTTGTAAAGAATTTTACCCATGGAATTTAACAAATTTAAAATATACATTTCAAAGATTACCTTTTTTAAATAATTCTTATACACAAAAATTTATGGATGAGACACTTTTTCAAATTATATCCAAAAAAACTAAGGTTTCGGAAGGTTGCACTGAACTTGTTTTTGGCTTATCCCTAAAAACATATTTTTCACAAACTTAATTTATGAACTACGTAAATGATTACATTATAAGGCTTTATAACACAAAAATGATTATTCCTAACTAAAAGTTAGAAGTAATTATTATATTAGACATTATTAAATGTTTTAAAACATAATTACAGCTGCTAAATAAAGAGAGAGCGGGAGTGTCGTCTGTTGGACGGAAATCCAGTGTGCTGGGGATGCTACGTTGCCAAGTTTATTTTATATATGATCTATATAAATATATATAAGAAAAACAAAATGCCTTTGTGGGTTGTGTATCGGTACCAGCAGGAGCGCGAAGGTACTAGGTGGATTGGTACCGGGTTAGCACCAGGTTAGGCGCCGTAGGCGTCATCGTTAAAGCCCTAAAAGACGAACAACAGCGCAGGGCATCACCTGTTGATTAGTGTTGACCGCACTATATAGAATAGTACCGGGTTAGCACCAGGTTAGGCGCCGTAGGCATCATCATTAAAGCCCTAATATAAAAGGCGAACGACAGCGAAGTGCATCACTGGCGAAAGTCTAATATTTGGGATCGGCACAAGGGTTCAAATGCGTTACTGTAGGGAGACAAGCATGAAAAATTTAAGCTCCATACAATAATGTAAGGTTGGCAACAATGCAAGATAGCCTGTCTTCAAATTGTCATATTTAGGAATATGGCGCATTGGAATACAGTGAAAATATCGAATTTATTTTTGGTTTTTTTAATAGAAAAAGTGGTTCATCCATTTCTTTTATTTTCTTAAAACAGTTAAATGAAGCTAAACTTTCTATTTTATATTAAAAAATTATTAAATTCCGTGGGTTTAATTGTTTACAAGACCCTTTATTAAACATTCTAAAAATTTAATTTGTAACTGTTATTGATTTTTAGAGCTGTTTGAAGAAAACATATTCCGTCCGAACAGATTCTATTTGGACGCGAGAAAGAAAGCTTCGAAAATGCCAAATGTGATTTTGGCGACACGTCAGCAAAACTTTTTAATAAAGCCTCGTCTAAACGGCTGTAATGCAACACGCACCGCAACGTGCAATGCAACACGAATTTTCTTTGAAAAAAAAACTAGCAAACAACAAAGTCGCCGACGCTAATAGCAACTTGAAAAAAAAAAAGAAGCGGTTTAGAATTAATGCATGATTTGAAGTCTCAGCATATAAGCGGAAAATATAAAAACTTTAAGCGTATGTCTACCACTGATTTTGAATATTTAATTACATTAATTGGATCAAAAATAACAAAATGTGATATATTTTTAACTTTGGTTTTCTCTTCGATAAGACGAAAGTTTGCTTATTATTTTATTTTTGCATTCGGCTGGCTATTGATGTTTATACCAATTTCTCTCCAGGCAACACTCTTCATTGGTTTTCTAAATTGCTTAGGGTTTTTTGGGTTTCAAAGCCAGGCTTTGCCTTATAATATTTAATTAATTCCAGCACTCCTGCCGTTCACATTTTGCTTCGGCTACCGCAACACGCAACAAACCCGTTCGAACGTATACTGCGAACACCTTGTGATCACAGTGGCGGCTCGCGGGTGAAAAAGTAAGTGAAGTGCAAATGAAGCAAGAAAATATCGCAATAATTTTTTTTCCAGAATTTTTTTATATGTGGAGGGGGTAGAATATTTTTTAACGACTTACCTAAATTTTGTACACTAAATCAATTCTCCTATCCTTCATAGCAGCAAATTTATTTATAACATCCTCATAAAATGGATGAGTTGCCCTAATCTCCTCCAGAAATTCCTTTTGAATTAAAATATAAGTCTTTCTTGAGATATTATATTTCTTAAAATGTTTTTACACGTTTGAGGCAAGAAAAACTTCTTTCCACTGAAGCACTTGTCGGCGGTATTGTCAAAAAAGGGAAAACACTTTATATGCTTTAGTTAAAATATCTTTATTTTCATTAATTTTTTCACTTGCTCTTGCAGAATCTGCCAAACATAAAAATGTAAGATTTTCAGAGTCTTTAAAGCTTAGTGTCATTTCCATTAAAATTTGGTCCAATATTTCATAAAAAACGGTTCTATACTTAGCCCTAATTTCTTCAGGTGAAAGCTTAGCAAGCTCACGTTTATAATGATTCATTTCTTTTTTTACAGAGCGCCTCATGACAGCGTTTTATATTGTATATGCAAAAATTAATGTCAAGCGATTTCTTTTTGAAGAACGTCAAATAGTATGTCCGTGATTGAGAAAATGTCATTAAAGACTAATGCCAGAAACGTGAATTCAAAATCATTCATCTCACCTAAAAATCCTTTCGCAAGCCGGATTGATTTTTTCATCAGATTTGTCACAGTTTGTAATAAATTCAAAGACCTCTTTTAATTTATTCCAGTCTTGAACAATCACATTTATTAACTTCGAATTTGAAGACCAACGAGTTTCTGTACTTGTCGGTATACGCCTCGTAGATGCAGATGTAAGAGCATACGTTCGTTTGGCTGAGTGATGAAAAAATGAGGGAGTAGCAGTAATGCTTGCAAACAAAATTCGACATTTAGAAATATTTTTTAGACTTTGCTTCATCTGAAGGTTAAGATGACGATGCGCAAGACAATGGACAAATACAGCCTGCGGCGCTCTTTTTTTTTGAAGGCCATTTAGGGTGGCAGACGTTACACTTGCGCCATCGTAACATTGCCCTATTAATTTATGTTTATAGTCAAATTGTTCCAAAATTTGATCCAATGAAGAATATAAATTCTCCGACGTTCTATCGGAGCTGACATAAAATCCTAAGAATCTCTCGACTACTGAACCTTTTGAATTAACGTAACGTATCTTAAAATTATGGAGCACTTGGAGGTTTGAGTAATATCAGTGGTGTCATCCACTTACCCAGCAAAAAACTGTGTGGTTATTATTTCAGTTTTCACATGATCATTTAAATAATTAGAAATGCGTTCAATTATTTCGTTTTGAATAGTTTTCGAGTCACCAGTAAAAACATTTTCAATTTTTTCGTGATGACCTTTAGTTCTTGGGAACTTCTCGATATTAATAAACCTAAAAGCTCTTTAAAATTCCCCTTGTTTATTGACTCCCTGCTCTCATCATGGCCGCGAAAGGCTAACTCTTGTTTTGCAAGGTACAAAACTACGTCAATTACCAAGCACATAAATAGTCTATTTAATCAGACGTTTTCGTTAAAATGCTTTTTTATACAGTTTAACATTTTCTTTTAAAGCGTCAGCTATAGTGCTTTGATTTTTAAATGCTCCACCGAGTCTTCACGTTTGTGTAAAGACCTTGATATATTTAACATACCTGCAAATCCTTCTTTATTCCACACTGAATATTTATTGGAAAATAGTAAACAAGGCCAGCAAAACAATTTTTCTACAGTATTTGACTACTACATAACCATTTGTACGCCGAAAACCAGGATGACTTAAAACTTACATCCCATGTTCTGCCACTTTTTTTTATTTCTTTTTTTGCGGAATTTGTCAAGTCTAACCTTGGCTGCCCTACATTTAATACATCCCTCTGATCTTGTTCCTTCCATTGATTAAATGGAGTTTTCAACAAAATGCAAACCACATCCGTTATCGGATTCATTCTAAAGCGTAATTATAGTCAACTAATAGTGTACATTAATAAAGCCGACACCATAAATAAATATAGCACAAAATAGTCAAGCAAAATTGCAAAGGAAGGTTGCAGCGAAATCCGCGAAAATAAAAGTAAACCATCTCAAACTGAACGACACATGGGTGTAGTGTACTGCGGCTGCAATTCACCGAGAGCGTTGTATGGCGCTGGTTAACATTATTCTTCCATGCGCTCGACGTCATCGCGTACGAGTTGTCATGGCAACATAGTAGGACAATCGTAAACTAAACGTAGTACCTCGAGCAAAGTCGAAGCGGTTTGCGGCACTGTTATAGTTGTTATAATAAGGTTCAATTGAAAGTTTTAAAAAGACATGTCGCCAACGGTCAAGTAAAATATTTATTCGAGATGTACAGTTTATTTTTTGTCAATTAGGTGAATAAATGAATGTAAAAACTAAAATTTAAAGAGATATATAATAAATATAGTTCGATTATTTGCTCGTTTATTTTTCCTGGTGATGTAGCACTTCACCTATTTCATCTGAGTAGCCGCCACTGTTGATCGCACTAAAAACCGACAGAGTGATGGATCACGACGACCGTTAAAACATTCGAGTGTCGTCCAAACGGGTGAATTGCGTTACATTGCACGTTGCGCTACACTCGCCTGAATGCGATTTTAGAGACAAGTAGTTCAGACGTGCGCGCAAATCAATGTAAATAAATTATCCGAGACAGAGATAGCTTCCTCGCGTTCTCACGGAAAGTAAAAGCAGTTGGCTCAAGTCTTTCGAAGTGCCTCGTTGAAAGCAGACCTCTGTGTTTTTAACATAAGTGGTTCCACGTGTTCAGTTTAGCTGCTTTATTCCGGGAAGATGCAGGAGACTCAATAGCTCAGTGTGGAAACTAACCGACCCTGCTAGAAAGGGAGCATATGCTGTGGACGTATAAGTTCCGCATTCTATCCCGTTCGTCCTCCCAGTTCTACATAGAATATTGGCGAAATGCCCGCTATGTGGTAGGAGTGGGTGGGATAAGGGTTTAACTTGAAAGAGAAAGTCATCTCGTGATACCAGTAGTACTCTCAAGGGGCATCTAGTGGAAACCAAGAAGTATTAGAAAGTTTTAAAGAAGAAAAAACTTAAAGATATTTGAAATATACGGGGTGTACGGGAGCTTAGAGCTCGCCATCCGCACATTCCATGGAAAACATCTCCAAACTGGAATAAGGTGTAAATCATCTGGAGGAGTCGCTCCAGCTCTGACTAAGCCTCAGACGAAGAGCAATCTGGCAAGTTACGAAGTGCCTTTCCAAAAACATATATTGGAATTGGAAAAGCAGTTGGCTCCGTAGATTTACGATGCCGTTTGCCCGCAAAATTCAAAACGCTTTCCTATATTCTAAAATTGTTATACTTAATTCAATAAAACAAACGCCTAATTTTAAATGTTATTTATTGGGAAATCACAGATTAGGGACAGTAAATCCAAATTGTTTTCCATATTAAACAATGGTGTTAGGTTTTTCTGTCAGCTTCGCTACACAGACTTTTACTTTATATTGAAGAAAATTCCCTTGTTGCAATTCGAGAGGCCAATAGTTCTGATTTTTTCTTGGGCAATTCTAAATTTCCAATAGGGTTACTTAATTCACTTTGAATTTGTGTAAGGCTTCTTATTGGGAAGTTCACAGACAAAATCGGAGTCTTGCGAGGTTGATGGGCCGGCGATTTTTTCCAGTACGCTACCGTTTAATCTTTGGAATCAAGGTTATATTCCCGAGGTGAATTAGATACAGGCAATTCGTCACTATGAGGCACCGGGCGTCTGCGGATTGTAAATTTGGGTACTCTATCGCAGACCCAATTTTCCCCAAAAAACCTTTTTTGATGGAAAGTGTCAAGCAAAAGTAGGCGAATAACTTGGTCTTTCGGTTCTCGCCAGATCATAGGAACAGCGACGGGCATCTTACACTTTTTTCCGCTTAGCCAGACGCGAATGTTGGACGCACATTTGTTGCAGCAGTTATGGGAAGCCCAATTTGTATCCTGGTCTCCAACTTTGCAGCCAAAATACAAGTGGTAAGTCTTTTTTATTAAAGGGCTAAGAGTACATTTTTGTTTCACAAATGTCACTTCACTGCATATATATATATATATATATATATATATATATATATATATATATATATATATATATATATATATATATATATATATATATATATATATATATATATATATGTTGATTTTTACTCCTTCACGGATGGAAAAATACAATGTGTTTTCATTCCGGGTGTACATCCGTTCACTACTGTCGTTCTGAAAAGAACAGTTTTGCTGACGTTTCGCCAAAATCACATTTGGCATTTTCGAAGCTTTCTTTCTAGCGTCCGAATGGTGTCAGCAAAACTGTACTTTTCAAAACGACAGTAGTGAACGGATGTACACCCGGAATATATATATATATATATATATATATATATATATATATATATATATATATATATATATATATAGCGTAGCAGAATGTACACGAAAAAAAAATTTAGGATTAGAGGACCTTCTGCATAGTTGTCATTCTCTACTCCAGGATCTTTTTAACAGATCTTTTCCTCTTATTAATATAAAGCATAAAAAAAGACGTACTTGGTATACTAAAGGTTTAACTATATCAAGAAAAAATACGAGTTCCCTACATTATATAAGAAAATATTTTTCTGACAATGATTACTTTATAAAATATTACAACAGCTACCGGAAAATTTATCGAAACACCATTAAACTGTCAAAAGATTTATTTCCAAACCATAAATTCAACTGAGAACACCTTCAGGCAGTATTTCGATCATATTTCAGTATACACATTCTTTTTTCCTCCCGTTTCTGTGGAGGATATAGAAAACATTTTTAGGGGAATGAAGAATAAGAGTGCATCAGGTTGGGACCAGATTTCTTTGCGGATCTTCCAAACCCTGCCTGCAGTGGCGCTTGAAGTATTGGCCGAGGCAATTAATGCCTCCTTAATCTCAGGAGTTTTTCCATCTTGCCTGAAAAAAGCCCTAGTTATTCCTCTATTTAAGAGTGGGGATTGTGAGAATGCTTCTAACTTTAGGCCAATTGCACTTCTACCCACAATGGCAAAGGTGGTGGAAAAACTTGTTAAGGTGAGAATATCTTTTTAAAGCACACATAGCATTTTAAATCTTCAACAGTTTGGGTTTCAGGCGTCAAATTTAAATTCTGGAAAATTGGTTGCGGCAGTGTTTTGTGATTTGTCAAAAGCTTTTGATTGCGTCGATCACGAAATACTGCTGTGGAAACTGACAGGGTACGGTTGTAGGGGAACTATGCACAATTGGGTTCGTTCATATGTCGGGGGACGTGTGCAGTCAATTACATTTAATGGGAACAACTCCGCTGAGTGTGTCCAGAACTCGGGCGTACCTCAGGGATCGGTTCTTGGCCCTTTGATGTTTTTTATTTATGTCAATGACCTCCCTCGCCTTGACATATCAGGTAAATGCACCATTTTTGCAGACGACACCACAATTCTTTGCAAGGTACAAGCTTGAATAGTTTTGCAGATAATGTAAATGATGACTTGATTAAAATAAACTATGGTGTGATGTTAACTTTTTAGCTTTCAATGTATCCAAGAGTAATATACTTAATTTCAGATGTAATGTTGAGAATGTATGTCTGCATGTTGCCCCAATTGCAATGCCTAGCTCGACAACATTTTTGGGCTTGTTTATAGACAAAGAGTTGAAGTTTGAAACTCATATCAACAATTTATGCAATAAAATTTCCTCTAGTTGTTATGCACTGGGGATTATCTCTAACAACCTAGATTCATCTGTAGCTCGCAACTCTTACTTTACTTTGGTTGAGGCTCACCTTCGATATGGCATTTGCTTTTGGGGCTCATTTTCTAACCATTTATTTAATAGGGGCTCATTTTCTAACCATTTATTTAATAGGGTCTTTTTGTCACAGAAGACAGCATTAAGATTTACGTCTGGTGTAAAAGCACGCGATTCTTGTCGTCTTTTATTTATAAAGCATTTAATTTTCACTTTATGCTGTTTATTTATGTCTTTAATAAAAAGTATAATAATGAATTGTTTGTGTCTAATCACTATAACATGCGCCATTCTCATACACTATATTTGCCGATTCCAAAGTACGAATACATTAAAAAAAATAATTTTTCTATAGTTGCAAAAAATGTCCTAATGAAAAAGTCATATTATACCTTAAATTAATTTTATTCTGACAATTTAATGTAGCTCTTTTTTCTGTATTTGTAGTGGTGTAATTACTTTGACATTTGTTGTGTCTGTTTTTGTATGTGTTACGTTTTTTACAAGCAATTTAATGTAATACCTATTGAAATTGTTTTATTTATTTAAAACTGAAAATGACTCTAGTTTAATGACATAATTATTAATGTAGTCATAGTTTAGTTAATTTTAATTATATTACAAGGCCTTGTCAAGAATTGCAAAAATGACAATAAAGCTACTTTGACTTTGACATATATATGTCAAGTCTAGTGTTTATAAGGTATACATGCGGTAACAGAATATTTAAAACAAATTGTATTAGAAAATTTATTCTTCTTTCAGTTATAGAGTGGTATATCAGGTAACTTTTGAAATTTACAAAAATAAGAACAATGCCATAAGAATATTTATTTACTTAAAGCAAACGTAACAAATAAAAGTTAACAATTGTTTTCAACACTTTTTACCAGTGTTTTGGAATTCATCACAACAACTTGGCCGAAACAGAGCCTAAAAGTTTTACAACACTTAAAAAAAAATGTGACGTCATATTTGTGCAATACGTTTAACTTTAAGGATGTCCCAGCCCAACGCGAATTAATCGTAACGGCAACAAATAATTTGCAACGATAATTTCACGTGTCTTTTGTTTCACGGCCTACTAAGCATGGTTGTGCTTTTTATACAATATGTAAGCAATTGCGTCACCTCTGTGTGAATGTCTTCGTGAATAATTCGCGTTGATCTGACAGATCCTTTATTCTATTAAGCAGATTTTGAAAGAGTTGGATAACTAACGATGAGTATAGGGTACACGCTGCCATTTTTCTACCACCTATTTAACTCGGATTTACCTGATTAAGTTAGCTTGGCCTACTTATTTTTTCTTTGATTATTTTTCAAAAAAATTACTCTGGCTTGGGTACCATTGCAAAGAAAATTTACTGTAGATATAAATTAAGAAACAAAAAATACTAGTATTTTTGTTAAGAACTTTGCCTTTTTAATGTATAAAAATTAATGGCACTTCTGGTATTAAACATATCTTATAAGGTAGAAAAATGCCCGCCTAAAAAAATAAAATTTTGAATCAATAAAAACTATAAATTTATTTAAAATGGAGAAATTTTGCATATTTGGTTTATTAAGAAGTACCGTTACAAGTTATTAAACAAAAACTATAATACAAATCTCATATGTAGAAAGGAACTATTAACATTAAAATACATTTTAGCGCCATACATAGATTATTATATAATCAAAGCAAAACGCAATTTGAGGCCGAAATACTGAAATTTTATTAATAAATATATATACATAAATATTAACACATAAGTACAATCACAAGTGTTGTATGGCCCATCTTATCACAAATAACTCTGTTATTACTCACTGCCAAATCTATAGAGGACGACAGCTGCATTTATATATAAAATATAACAATACTGAAAAAATATAACCAATAAATTCCAAAAAGAAACTTTTAGCGCATTTAGGATGATGTCAAGGGGGAGGCAAAAAAAAAGTGAGGATTTTTTTGGTCATCGTTTTTTATTATGGCATAGAAGAAAATGCGTGAACCTCAATGACACTAGAGAGGGCGGAGGGAATTATAATTTCTAATTGACGCCATAATTTTTTATAACATTGTAAATTCTGGGTACACTTCTAACCACCCCTGATTTATATATAGATTAAAAGTTTCGAAAAATTACATTTATTCGTCCATTTCTATAAAGAATTATATCTAAAAGATAACACAGAAAATATCACCTTAAATAATAATACAATAAAAATATAATGCAACAAAATACTTTTATTTCAGCTTCTACCACCTTTTATGTGATTAAGGTGTAACAATTTTCAAATTATTCCATAGCAATATTTACTTTCTTGGACATTTAAAATACTTATTAGTAAATTTGTTACCTCTATGTTCTAGAAAACCTACAAAAATACCAAAATATTTCAAAAAATTAAATTCTGAACATGAAATTTCACCAATTATTCCCAAACAATTTTAACTAATTAACAACAATCTCATAAGGCCATAATAAATTCTAACTATGATTCTAAACTAACCCAAAATGTTGTCCTCCAAGTGAACCCTAATATAAACAAAAAAAGCAATATAAAAGTCAAGTTCATACTGTGGAAAAGTTTACTGAAATGGCAAGCCACTTTTAAACAGCAAAGGGATTAGTTTTGAAGATGATTACTATTAAATAGCCAAGCTGGAATTCTAGAAAAGCTGAAAAAATCTTCATAAAACCAGGAATTAAGTAAAATAATAATAATCTTTCTAGAATTCCAAGACAACTGCTATCATATTAGCAAAACAGTATTACAGAACTCCAGATAAACAAAAAATAACTGAATTTATTGTCAAAAAATTGCTCCATAAGTTTTATTTCTAATTCAAATATTCAACTTGAATTATCTATAAAACAAGTGGACACAACAGTCCGGTCACCAATTTACCAGGATGTAAGTCGAAAAAGTGCAAGTGTGAAACAGTAGTTTTGATATATGAAGCATTTTAGTGGTTTTGTATGCATTTTTTATAAAAGTACAGAACTGAGGGCAATATTTGTGATTTTTTAGAGTGAAAAATTATAATACACAAGTTAACAAAATGTGATTATATATTATTTAACAAAAAAAAGTTGATTTATGCAGATCAACAACTTGTGGTATGAAACAAAGATTGTCAAGGAATTTCTAATGATCTTTACAAAATCATGAAAAGACATGAGAAACTCATGCACTAAGGTATAAGTAGATCATAGATAGCTAACAAAAAGTAGCAAAGGAAATCAGAAACACTTAAGCATTTCTTAAACAGTGCAGCTAGGAACCAAATAGCAAAGTCAAGAATGTCCTAATATTTTTTTTTTATAAGTGTAACCTCGGGTCAAAATACTTAGGTAGTAACATAAGAATTCTGTAGTCATTTTTATATCAAAACTGATAAGCCTACTGTTATATTTATACTATAAATTTAAAGACTTTCCAACTCCTCTTATTTTCATCACCTCAGCTTAAATTCAATTTCTCGTTATATCAAATGTTTTTACTACCAAAATATTTCGGCAGTTTACAAAACTTTAAGAAATCAGACAATTTAGTTTAGGTTAGTCTAGACCTACAATGGTCAAGAAACATGAATTAATCTAGATAATCCTTAAAACAAAGTATTTTTTTGGTTTAAGAATGATTTTGATCAAATCAACTAACTAATACCTGCAGCAGATGAAGAAAATTATTATATACTATGAAATGCTTTTATTTTGATCCCTATAAAAATTCTTAATAAATAAAAGAAATAAATAACCATAAATTCATCTTTGTTATGTCTCAAGCAATTGGTTAATTATTCAAATGAAATTCTATAATTCTATTACTCTGTTAGGTTATTAGTGATTAAACATTTTCCTTTTTTTGTTAATTTTTTCTAAAGCTGTTTAAAAATGCAAATTGTATATAGAGAAATTTGCAAAAGGTTTCTAAAAGAAAAATCACTGCATTATCTGCTTCTACAGGACAATCTAGTTACTTTTACAAATGGACCATAGCTCAAATGTAACATTTCTTGGCACTTGAATTTATTTTCATTAAAATAACACTTCATTACTGACATCGAAAGAAATCAACCTTCTATCTTTGGTTAACCCAAAGTTTAGTTCAAAATATTTTTGAAACAAAATAGTTAAATTTACTTAAAAAAAAAGATCTCCTGTAGAAAAGGATAATAATAATAATTATTAACACAAAAGTCCAATATATCTAACTTACTTCTACAAATACTTTATTCATATATTTGGTAATGCTGTTTTAAGATGACACTAAAGGAATTTTTTCCAAATTTAATTTCGAAGATGGTCAGCGAACTATGCTCGATATACTGGATCTAGCGGTAGTACCAGTTTCTTCATCTGACTGGTCAGGAGATATCCTAATAGCCTGGTACCATTGGTTGGTCAGATCTGTCATTTGGCTTTTACAGTCTTTTAGTTCCTGAAAAAATGAACAAAAGCATTACATGAAGAATTTATATTTTTTTTACAGAATTTTTTTAGATAGAAGACATATTCTTAACTTTTTCATATCAAAATGGGCCTGGTTATATAAATTAAACAGTAAACGAACGCTAAGTCTTGGTTTCAGTCAAAGTTTATAGTAAAATAAAACTGGTTACACGTGTTTCGCCCGGTCGGGCATCATCAGACCTATCAGAAAAACATATCTCCTAATTACTAACTAAAAGCCTTTAAATAAAATATATAAATTGTACCTTTAAAATTAAACAATGGGTCCCACATACAACGTTAAAACAGTAGACGGATACTGAAAGACGTTGAAACGAAATGTGGTATAAAAACTCGTTATGCTTAAATTATAAATAAGGTAGTATTAAAATAATGAAAAACTAAAAAAAGAGAATACAAGTGGTGAGATTTGAACCCGTATTTATTGAGTGAGAGGCAAGCATAATAGATTTACTGCTATTCGGGACTATAACAATATTTCGTTTTGGGTGATTAGTTGTGAGGTAAATTATTAAAGATGAGGTTTGGGTCAAAATTAACTATATCATTCACACAATTTCCATCTTCTCCAAAAGATCCAATTTTGTACCTTTCTGACATTCATGGATAACTGATGCGTCATCTGTTGTAGAAAACCGGTGGCCTGTAGATAGAAGATGGTTAGCGAATGCTGATTTTGTATCTATGATAGCAAGTATTTTTATGTTTGTTGACCAAATGAACGTGTTCTTGGACCCTGGTTGAGATCTTTCGTCCTGACTGTCCTATGTACAGGGTGATCAGTTAAGGGTAGCGAGCGGCCATATCTCATAAGATATTGGTCGTATAGATTTGAGAAAAAAAAATCGTAATAAAAGTCGCCAAGAGAAATTGCTGAAAATTATTTTCGAGTTTGTCAAACGTCTGCTAGAGGGCGTAACAACCAACACCAAGTAGAAAAATGGGGTTTTTATAGAATTTTGCCTAATGAAAATATATCGATGATATCATTTTCATATTTAGTGACCATTTCCCTACACTTTTTGTCTAAAATGTTTTGTTCTATATATCAAAATAAAGCGGTGGGGGAAGTTAAAATGTTTTTTCAAACAAACCAAGATGTCTCCCGTTTTCTTTAGGCTCATATGAAAGAGCATAATTTGCACTACAAAACGCTTATTTGGTTTTGAATTTTTAACTTTTGCTGGCGTCGCTAGATGGCGTTAACTGAATTAGTAGCATATTTTTTAGTTTTTTTTCAAAAAAAAAAACAAATGTAATGGTATATTCATTTTTACATATTTTGAAAGGGGATAAATTTCTCTATAATTTAATGAAAATAATTTATCATCTATCTTTTTTTGAACCGTTGATATTGACCAAAATATTATTTTATTTTATTAAAAAATGGCACGCCACTGCTTTTTGTCAATATAAAAATCATTTTCCTAATCTCTTATTAGTTGCTAACAAAAAGAACCTCTTGACTTTTTTTCGTTAGACGAACGGTTTTGGATTGAAAAAATAAGATGTTTAACAATGAAAAATCTTAATAAAACTGTCCAACAACAGCAAGAGCAATAACACTAAAAACAAGAACATGGAACTTTAAAAATAAACGTTAAAAATAAATTAATAGTTTTGTCGTAAATGTTCAAAATGTTGTCCATTATTTTGAATGCACTGGTCCAATCTCTTCTGGGTGGAGTTGACAGCTGTCTCAATTTACGCTCTTGGTATAATATTTATGGCGTTTTGAATTCGGACTATCATGTCTTCTCGAGTAGTTGGTCGAGTTTTATACACCAAATCCTTTATTCGGCCCCACAGATAAAAATCAAGGCAGGTTAAATCGGGGGACCGTGGTGCCCTATTGCCTGTTGAAAAAATCTTGCACATTTCGTGAATAATGTGCCAAGCATCCGTCTTGTTGAAACCACATGTTTCTTCTTACTTGTAAAGGCACATTTTCTAAGAGTCCTGGTAAATCGTTAAATATAAAGTCACCGGTTAGATTGTTATTAATGGTGCTATTATCGGTCCGCACATCTTTAATGGCAATCTAACCGGTGACTTTATATTTAACGCACCAGACGTTGACGCTCCATCGACCCTGCTGATAATCTTCACGTAACCAGTGTGGATTAGTGTCTGACCAGTAATGCACGTTATGAAGATTTACCGTGCCATTACTGCAAAACGATGCTTCGTCTGTCCACAATATTTGTGACAAAATATGATGGTTTTCCCTAATGAAGTCTCTAAGCCAGTAGCAGTAATCGAGCCTACGTTCAAAGTCAGTGTCATTTAGTGCTTGATGAATCACGATGTGATATGGATGCATTTTAAAATCCATTAATATTTTTTGCACGGAGCCATAGGATATTCCTAAATCTTTGGAGATCTCTCTTATGCTTAAAGGGGGGTCTGTATGAATATAAGCCAACACATTTATAATGTTATCTTCTCTTCTTACTCTACGATTTCTTTCTGGAGTTGGTTGCACTTGGCCATGTTGCCTTAAACGTAAGGCTAAACGATGAAAAACCATTTTTGAATGGTGTCTTCGGAGGGGATAACGCAGTGCATACTGCCTAGAAGCAATCGCCGCATTTTCAAAACATTGAAAATAAATTCTCAACATATCAAAGGCTTCTTCATTCGAAAAAGGCATGATTTGTTGTAAAAATACTTTTTACATAACATTAAATTAGATGTCAATAGCAGGAACTATCAAAATGAATATCAACGTGATTGACAATTTGGTGTTTTGTTTCTTAACGTAGATTTTTAATTTAATTTATGAAATAATAATAATTATTAATAATAAATTATGAACTAAAGCATTCTCTCGCTAATTAAATGATTATTAATGATAAAAATAATAGGTAATAATTTTATTGTTGTGAGATGTAATATTTAAAAATAATTTAACCCTATAGTTATCATTGTTAAACATCTTATTTTTTCAATCCAAAACCGTTCGTCTAACGAAAAAAAGTCAAGAGGTTCTTTTTGTTAGCAACTAATAAGTGATTACGAAAATGATTTTTATTTTGACAAAAAGCAGTGTCGTGCCATTTTTTAATAAAATAAAATAATATTTTGGTCAATATCAACGGTTCAAAAAAAGGTAGATGATAAATTATTTTCATTAAATTATAGAGAAATTTATCCCCTTTTAAAATATGTAAAAATGAATATACCATTACATTTGTTTTTTTTTTGAAAAAAACTAAAAAATATGGTAATTCAGTTAACGCCATCTAGCGACGCCAGCAAAAGTCAAAAATTCAAAACCAAATAAGCGTTTTGTAGTGCAAATTATGCTCTTTCATATGAGCTTAAGTTTGCTAAAATCGGTCAAAAGAAACGGGAGACATCTTGGTTTGTTTGAAAAAACAATTGAACTTCCCCCACCGCTTTATTTTGATATATAGAACAAAACATTTTAGACAAAAAGTGTAGGGAAATGGTCACTAAATATGAAAATGATATCATCAATATATTTTCATTAGGCAAAATTCTATAAAAACCTCATTTTTCTACTTAGTGTTGGTTGTTACGCCCTCTAGCGGACGTTTGACAAACTCGAAAATAATTTTCAGCAATTTCTCTTGGCGACTTTTATTATGATTTTTTTTTCTCAAATCTATAAGACCAATATCTTATGAGATATGGCCGCTCGCTACCCTTAACTGATCACCCTGTACATGGCAGGACACTCTCCACACCTCAAAGCATAAACTCCCGACTTTGATAGAAATTCAAGTTTATCTTTCATTGTCATTAATCCTTACCAATATAATATTTGAATCAAAAGACAAAAAAAAACATAAAACAAATAAAGGATACAAGAAAATGGACATAGTATTATAGTATGCTTTACTGCAAAGTAATCCTTCAAGTCCACGACGAAAAGTTTTTTGAGAACTGACTCTTTTGCGAGCAGTTGGTAAATGATTAAAAATTTAAAAAAGTTTTGTTATTATTTGAGGCAGCATGTAGGTATAACGTTAAAGGACATTTTGTATTTGTTAAAGAACTTAAAGTACAATTTGTTTATAAAATTTTGCCAGACGCCGTTATTAAACGCTATTTGCTTAATAGTATTTAGGTCTTTTTTAAATGCGTCCTTAGATAGAGTATTTTAAAAACTCTATAAAAGGAAGAATTAAAGCTGCAAGTTTACGTGTATGTAAAGAATTGCAATAAAACTGTATAATGTTGTCTGTGGAAGATGATTTTCTAAAAATATCGAACTCTATTCGGCTATCATTTCTTATAAGAAAAAGATCTAGGAAAGGCAGCTTACCAAGACTACTTTATTCTTTTAACATTGTATGTGTGACGGGTTGTTTAATTTTATATGTACCATTTATTTATTTAATTTAAGGGCTCTTAATTAGTAATCAGGATATGGTTGTCTGATAGGTCCAACTGGGCGAAACACGTGTAACCAGTTTTATTTATTATAAACTTTGACTGAGACAGAGACTGTTCACTCTTTAATCTAGAAACAGGCCTCTTTGTGAATGAATAATGGATGATTTACTACAATAATATACACTTAAATAGAGGTTGTATTTTTTCGTAATTACCCAGAAAGATTAAACTTAATTCAGTCTGAAGTTGATTTAACCTTTAACCACCTACATAGCATATGACAGACTACACAGTAAATTATTTATGCTATATTTCTATATAAAAGGCTTTCTAGAAATCGGTCAATCTTACCTAATCCCTCCTCTATTTTACTATGTATACCACATCCCTCATAATATTAACATCATTTGCAAAATGTTTACCCACGTAAATCACTTTGACATAGTTTGTTAAACATATACTACATATGCAAGGACTTCTAAAAAAATAGCAAAAATAGGTACAGTAATGTTATTTATCTAGGAGTGACTGGAGGGAATATTTTACAAGAAGTCTTAGATACCCTTAATAATACCAAATGGGAGGTGGGTGAATGGATAGTTCTTTGATTGGTTTTTAGTTTCTTATAATTAGATAAAATGTAGGGCTGTTGAAAACCATTCTGCCCAGGTATCATTAAACCTCTTTCCTGTTTAACATGTTTAATCTAGGGGGCTGAGGGTTGATTAATATATTTTTAGCATGTTTGTCATTTTATAATTTTGGCATAATATATTGCAGTCAAAACATGTTTTAAATTACAATGTTTAAGATTTTTTACTGAAATTTTATATTCCGGTACAACTAAAACATTTCACTTACTTAAACAGCAAACACACCTCATAATTTGTTTAAAATACAAAGAAACCTAAGTAAAAATTTGTTTGCATGTATTCTAAAGTTCTAAACAAACATAAATGTATATTTAATTTATTGATATTTTCTTTCCTAAGAACTGTACGAAAACTATACCAAGTTTTGGAAAACTTTTTTGATACACAGAAAAATTTCGAATATGAATAAAAATATACATTAAATATTTATACATTATTTGTATTAAATTAGGCATAAGAAAATTAACAGATCTTTTAAAAGGCTAGAAGTGCTCTCTATTTTTGAAGAAATAAAAAGTATTTTTATATACTACAAATTAATTCATAAATGTGAGAGGAGAAAAGATAATAAAATAATTAACTGAAACAATATATATCAAATACAATATCGTTCTACAACTAAAATAATGTACAACACGAAATAATCTGCTTATTTATGTGAACAAGCTAAAATTTATTTATTAATGAATTACATTATTTTTACAGCCAAGTCACATCTAATACAATATGTATTTTAAGTTTCACAACCTCAATCAGTAATGTAATGGTTCTAAGATGAATTATCTCAATTATAAATCCACATTTCAGTTCTAAATATAAGAATTAGATTATTTTACATTTAAAAAATTTCCTAGAGAAACCTCTATTTACCGACAAAGGGCCTTGAAAATTAAAAAGACAAAATCCAGTTTCTAACTCTGTCCATAAACAGTCAAACTGTTTAGTCCTAGCCTAATCATGGGCAGTAAATAGTATTTAATTGTCCTCAAAACCTCTAAACACTAAAAAAATCTAATCAATGTGACTGACATTGACATCATCTTTTCAAACTGATCAGTAACACCTCATTTACCCAACCAATAAACGATGAGTAATTTTCAGGGTGCTGGCTGATGAGCAACCCATCCCTTGTCATGGTTTATTGATTTGTTAGATATCTTTCCACGTATTTGATCTAATGTTATAAGTATGTATATTGAACAGAACTAGTCGTTAATTGATACAAATTGATTTTAACAAAATAAACAAAGATGTCAAGAAGTCAAAATCGGGTTTTTATTCAAGGGCAATTTTGTGGGAAATTCCTTCACAAGCTGACTGTAATCCAGTAGTATGGTGACAAGGTATTTGTTCAAATCAACCCTTGCAACCAGTGGCGTCCGACTACTACTTTTAATTCCTACTTCATCAGGGTCAAAAAGAAACTGGTCAACATTCAAACAAATTCATAAAAAAAAAGAAATAGACTTACAAATCAGAGGGTGGAAAAACTTGTTGAAATTCGAAGCAACCTCTATTTATCTGATGAAAAACAACAACCGGACGAAAGCAGTGAGAATAGAAATTGTGCATACTATCACCAAATAGAACTCACAACATTAGAAATTAAATATGATCATGACAATCAACTGGTCGCGCAATATATTGACAATGAAGATGATGGTCTAAAGGCAGAAGATGAAACTTCTTGGGATGAGAGCAACGAAAGTCAGAAGTTCCATACCTCCCATTCTGAGGACGAAGACTAGTTTTTTATTTTAACTTTTTTAATGTTTTTTTTTTTGTTAACTTTTTACTGACAATATAATTAATATGTTTTTAAAAAACTTATTTTTTAATTTTTCCATGTTTCGGTTCTCATCTGGACCTTGCAGAAAAAAACTGGTTTTTTTCCAGTATGTTAAAACACTAATGCTCCCAGTAGAAAGTCACACTACTTAAGCCGATTTTCTAGTGTTCCAAGTTATTGTTATTGTGAATGACGCCGGCGGGCAAGTCTGACTATACAAGGATGTAAGAGCTGCAAAATAATTTTAAATAATACAAGGGATGTTAAATAAATTATAGTTATATAATATATATGTTCAATATAATTAAAGTTAAACGCGATGAAATAATTTTAGGTAAATACAATCAAGCCACGCTGGTTAATTTTATTATTATTCCAGGTTTAGTATAAAATCCCCTGACTTTCAATTATTTTTTGTAAATTCCCTGACTTTTCCTAGATTTGTTAACACTTTTATTTCAGATTGACCATCTAATGAAACCACAGTTTTGGTGAAACAATTGTCATGTGTTTTTTGTAAAATAAAATAAGTAGAAATTTAAGATAAGTGTATGTGTTTACTTAGTTTTAAGTATGTAGTCTGTTAGATGCCAGGTAAGATCTTGTGTAAAAGTATTTCTCTTGAATGGTTAAGGGTTAAACAGTTATATTGCATTATTTAAACTAAAAAATAAACAAAATAAAAAATAGTGTTCTTCTATCTACATAACAGAAAATCATTTTATTTTAAAACTTTCAGTGTTTTTGAATCATGGATAAAAAGAAATTAACAGAAAAATTACCTCTTCCCACTTCTTAACATTCGACTCTTAAGTTCTTCTTTGACCTCCTCTGTAATAAATAAGAAACAGCAAGCAACAAATTGCCAAAGAAAAACCCTGAAAGGGATCCTAAAATACAGGGAATGGGCCATACTTGAAAAGGTCTGTTCCAGTCCAATGGAATAACAACAGCTCCCAACCAAGCAGCGAAACATGTTAACTGGATAACTGTTAGGAATTTTTTATGCAGTTCATTTGTATTTAGTGATGTAAGAGATAACATTAAAATAACAGCTTTATCTGCTCCAAAATATAAGCAGCACGGAAGAACGGTTAATATCGTCATGGTAACTGCAAAAGTAAATGTTTCTTGCTGTTTGGAGAAGAATGGAGCTCCAAATAATACAGCTAATGCATGAAAACTTGCCACTACACACAATATGGTAAATATACACCTAAACACAGGTTGTACCCTGAGTTTCTTGACCTCATGCTTCTTCGCATCTTTGGTGGTATAATAAGTAAAAATAGTATATTTTGCTAGCTCTGCAATCAACAAAACCCACTGCAAATAGGTCTTTCTAAAGTCGCCAATTTCATACAGTGTATCAGTCAAATGTAGCCATAAAACTATTAATGCGATATACACGCACGAAGCTAAATTATTTATAGCCATATATTTGGTACTTGCGGGATAATTTACTAACAAAGGCTGCATAGTTTTTAATAAAATCTACGATATTTCTTCTAAAATTCAAATAAACAACACACCAGAATCAGAAACTTTAAGGTTAAGAATTGACATTGACAAGAAGGCGTGGCTTGTTCCGGTCGTGTCTAAAGGAATGTCGAACGTATTTTTTTGTTAATACAAAAAGGTCCTCTTATAATTTTGACTTCCCTCCCAAAGACAAGTATTGTGATCGTGAAATAATCATTCTTGGAGTTTTTTTCAGTTTCTTACATTTCAGGGTTTATTGATGCCGAAAAAAATGTTCTCTTTGTTCTATCAGGCGATCTGTCCGCGGGATAGCTTAACTTGACTATTTTTAACAAAAATAAAGGCTCCATTATGGGGGAGAACTTTTAGACTGATCAACTGGTAACATAATAAAGATCCAGTACGGCAAATTAAAACAGCAGCCTAATAAAATGTTTCAAATTCCATGTAAAAAACTACTTATTCAATTGCTTTCAAATATAGCACAAAAATCAAAGTTCCAGATTGAGCAGTATTTCCAGGGTGTTACTCCCTGGAAATACTGCCAGGTGAGGGGTAAAGGAGAAAGAAGCAATTGGCTTCTCCTATAATAGTCCACAGAGTACCAAAACAGGACACAAAAATTGATTTTGATAAGTGAAATTGTAAGATTTGTACTAACTATGGTTGAGAAATTAAACACCAAGAGGATCATTTTTAAGTTGTTAAACCAAATGTCAGTTCACGGAGGCTTATAAAGGATGTTCTAGTAAAAGTGTAAAAATCAAAGGTTCATTAAAATATAGTTTTATGTGATAAATCATTGAAATATCTATTGGGTTATAAAGCAGACATTTGGGAAATATGTATGTAAGACATTTGGTAAATGACCTCCACAGCTTTGCTGGCACAAGCGTACTCTTTTGGCAAAATTTTCAATAACGGTATTGCATACATGGGGTAGTATTTCGTCAATACAGCGTCTAATTTCAGCCGTCAATGCTTCGGTGGTGACGTGACTTGTTGGCATAAATCTGTGATCTCAAATAACCCTATACCCAAAAGTCCAAAGATGTTAAATCGCAAGAGCGTGGCGGCCAATTCTGGTCAACAAACTGGGAGATGACGCGATCAGGAAAAGAATCGTGCAAGACCGTCAATGTTTCGAGGGCGGTATGGTAAGTGGCGCCGTCCTGCTAAAATAATCACTTATCATCGTCAGCAATATCTTCCACGTCACAAAACGTGGGTTATCATACCACGCTAACGTTGCACACAATGCACACCGAACGGTGACATGTTGTGGATCTCTCTTAAATTATTCGTGGATTTCCTGAGCCCCAAATATGGCACCATCAAGGTCAAAATGGACCTCATCATTGAAAAGGATTTTCTGCGCAAATGTCATAAACATGTGTCATTATGGCCAACTAAAATCATAGCATTGCTAAATTTTTCAGAAAACTTGAAATGGTTTAATGACTATTTTACCCACAGAGGCAAAAAAAACAAATCAGTGATGCTGAATTATTCAGATAATAATAAATATAACATAAGAATTTGAATAACAGTATACTCTAGTAATTTGTTTATCAACCCCTTTTATGTCAGCGTAATGAGTTAGTTATTATTAGGCAGTCATGTTCTAAAAGTTTTTTTCTGTTCATTATATGAATTGAAAAAATTTTAATCAAATATACATATTTCATAGCAAATTTCACAAATACTGTTTAGTGTCTACCATTTCAAAACTACTACAGATCAAGAAATACCAACAAATTTGTCTATTATAATAGTCAAAAATGACATTCTAGCAAAATATTAATGTATAAAAAAAATTCTGATTTTCCAGAAAAGAATTTTAAAAAATCTGAAAGAATTCAGTACCTATAAAATCTAACCTATAGAATGCTGCCTCGATGTCCCTTTTTCATTTTAGGTTTGTCTAAATCATTAAGACCTAGTGGTGTTTCGTTTAATATTAAATAAAATTATTGCCGTAAACTTGGGTGGCTTTGGCCAGCAATGGTGGCTTTGGCCGTTTTTCAAAATTTATTATTATAATGTAGATGTGCATTAAAACATAAAATATTTGCAAGTTCATTTTTCTTATGATTCTGTACACTTTAGTAAATATAAAGGTTAGTCATATTTGCAAAATAACTTTTCTACTTTTTAGTTACAACGTATATAAAAACGCTCTTGAAAATACTAATTTTACTATCCTTAAAAACTTTATTCATATCGAGTTACCTGGTGCCACCTATGAGGTCGCGCTCAAAACATGACATTAAAGAACATTAAGGAATCTTGTAACCTAATAGCTGCAATAATTTAGTTATCAGTACCTACGGTAGAGGATGGCCAAAGTCGCCCAATACCTTTTTGACAGATTGGTGCCTGACTTTGGCCACTGCAGATATCCATAAAATCGATTTATTTTTTAACGTTCTGTCATATCTGTCGTGTTTCGACGCATTGTTTACTTGTTTTCGCGCTGTTTATGCTGAACGTTTTTTAGTTTCTTCTGTTATGTGAGTTTTGAGTGTTTGTTATCTTATGTGAACGTTGCCTATTTCATTTACTAATTTGGGGGATAGTTTACGAAAATGGGCCGATATAAAAGAGTTGCAGGGAGCAGAAATTACGTGAATTTCAAGATAATCTTCCAGGACCTGAATGGGTGAGGCTTTTTTTAAAAAGGCACCCAACTCTGTCACAAAGGTTTGCTGCAAATATAAAAACCGTTAGAGCTGCTATTTCTCCTGAAATAATAAATTCGTATTTTGATAACTTAGAAAAAGAATTGCACGTAATTCCACCACAAAATATATGGAATTATGATGAGACAAATTTGTCAGATGACCCCGGTAACAAAAAAGTCATCACCAAACGGGGTTGCAAATACCCAGAAAGAATATTAAATTGGTCTAAACAATCTACCAGTGTAATGTTTTGTGGAAATGCATGTGGTGAAGTTTTACCCCCATACGTAGTGTATAAGGCTACAAATTTGTATGATACTTGGATGGAAGGTGGACCTGCTGGGACTCGTCACAACCGTACCAAAAGTGGATGGTTTGAGGGCGCTATATTCGAGGACTGGTTCGAATTTTTACTTTTACCTGCTTTGAGACGCTTAGAAGGAACCAAAATTATGATTGGGGATAATCTTGCATCGCATTTAAGCGTGCATGTTTTAGATCTTTGTTCTCAGCATGACATAAAGTTTATTTGCTTACCACCGAACATGACACATCTTACGCAGCCACTAGATATTGCGTACTTTAGGCCATTAAAAATAAAATGGCGACAACTTATCACCAATTATAAACTGACTGGAGCAAATAATACCGTACGTAAATCCCATTTTCCTCGACTTCTGAAGTCACTAACAGAACATTTATTAGAATCTAGACAAAACAATCTAAAGAGTGGATTCGAAAAAGCAGGAATTTTTCCTCTAAACAGGGCCAAAGTTTTAGATCGAATACCAACCAACAATAATCTCGATCCCACTATACAACTTAACGTCAGTGCTTCCGTGATTGATCTTTTAGAAGAGAGAAGGTTTTCAAATTATGGAGACAAAACATCAAGGAAAAAAAAAGTTAACGTGAAGGCAGGGATGGGTATTTCAACCATAGACATTCACAGAGACCCAGAAGCTGGCCCTAGCGGAATTCAAGAAAAAAACTTCCAAAAGAAGAGAAACGAGAGGATTTCGGAAAAAGGGAAAATGACGATCCAAACCGTTCCGATGAAAGTGATTTCGAAACGAAAGATAGTCATGGTGAAGACCAAGCAATTAAAATTGGTAAATTCGTTCTGTTTTTTTATGAAAAAAGAATATATCCTGGTCAAGTTTTGGAAATAAATGTAGCGACAAACGAATATAAAATAAAATCTCTCACCTCAAGTGGAATCCCTCAGTGGAAATGGCCAACAAAGGATGATTTTCACTGGTATGGAAAAGATGACATTTTGCAGGTGATTCAACACACCGACACCATCTAAAAGAGGCTTTTTCAAAATCCCAGAAATTGAAAAATATGTTTAATATTTTGTTCATCTGTAACACCATGTTTAATTCATAATTATTTTATTCTCTTTGTATCACACAGGACTGTAGTTTATTTTTTGCGAATAAATTTGCGCTATATTTTGATTTGTTAAATAAAATAAGTTTTTTTAATATATTTTAATTTGTTTTTATATGCAAAATATACAAAACTAAAAAGAAATATTTTTTTGGTGGCCAAAGTCATTCATATAACTGTTTGTCTTTGTAGTTTCATGGTAATATATAGTCTGGCCAAAGTGACCCGACTTAGCCTTCTGACTTTGGCCACCAATATTTTTTAAAAAAAAATATATTTCGTAAGCCTGGAACTAACTGTTACTCTAAGCATTAAAAGTGTTATTATAGACCTGTAAAATAAGACCAAGAGCTAGAAAATATGTTGACCCCGATGTTAGTTACAAGCGTTCAAAGTTGAAAAGTGGACCAAAGTCACCCAAGTTTACGGTGCTTTATTTTTTATTATTATAATATAACCTCAGAATTTGAATGTTTGTTTACTTTTTCGTCTTGAAGAAAAACGATATTTTTCTATTAAACTCCTATAATTAAATCCCCTCTTAGCCTTGTAGAGGTTGGCTGAGCCCTATTTTAGTGACTACAGTGAAGTTTTGTGTAGTTGGTGTTAAAATTCAAAGGAAATAATTTAATAACCTATGTTGAACACATGTTCCAAATGTTTAAAATTTAATTTTCAAAAGTCTTAAACTAGCAAGATGAACTGTGCAATATGTGAAGGAGTCAAAATAAAAGACATTTTCAATTGTGATGGCTGTAAAAACCTAATCTGTAAAACATGTGGTGATCTTTCTTCATCAGAGATAAAAGTTTTGGAACTTAAAACAAAAAGAGTACTAAAGTTTTATTACCCTACATGTTTAAAACTAGAAACTTTTAACTTACTACAAGAAGTAATTAATGGAAAAGACAAAATCATCGAGAGTAAAAATGAAATTATAGATCTTTTAAAAATACAAATTGAAGATTTAAAAAAGTCTATAAAAAACCCAAAACATCTTGAGCTTCCTGAAGTTTCATATGCTAATGTAGTAAGCAGATCAGGACTAGAAAATAAAGATTGTATATACGTCCAAAAGATGGACAGAACGCAATGAACATAAAAGAAGACATTACAAGAAAAATTAATCCTGCAGATTTAAGCATTGGAATTAAGAATGCCAGACTTACAAAAAAGGGAAGTATGATCCTCAAAAGAAGATATTGATAATTTAAGAAAAGCAGCTCAAACATCTCTGAATAATCAGTATGAAATAACAACAACAAAAATGATAAGGCCAAGAATAAGAAAACAGAACTCCTGGATTAATGATACTGATGTTCTGAATATTACTTACATTAAACAAAAAAGAAATAAAGAATCAACAATTTATGCTGAATGCTCAGGAAGGCTATTTCAGAAATTTATGACAAATAAAAGAGTTCATATAGAATGGAATCGATGCCCAGTGTATGAAGAATTGCAGATCTCAAGATGTTTCAACTGTCAGGACCTTTATCATAAGATCAACAAGTGTACGAAGAACAAAGTTTGTGAACACTGTGCAGGTCACCATAGTATAGAGGATTGTCAAAAATTAATAAAAAAATGTAGCAACTGTATTAAGGCGAACAATAGGTATAAAACAAACTATTGTATTACTCATGCAGCATCTGACCCAGAATGTCCAACCTACAAATATAATATTGAAATACTTAAAAACAAAATAGACTATAATCATCAATAATTTTCAATCCTCCACAGGATGAGGTATTACAACAATTGGACATCATGGGGATGGATGAGCAAGGAAATATTAAACTTGAAAACAAAGTTTTAAATTTACTTCACTTAAATATACGCCAAAAAAAATTTTGATGAACTTCTCCTATTACTGGAATCCTATGATTTGTTTTATGTAGATATAATTATTTTAAGTGAGTGCTTTCAGTTGATATCTTGTGATTTGTTTAATATACCTGGGTATACCACACATTACAATAATGGAAATTATAATAAAAATGATGGGATGCTAATTTTTGTCAAAGAAGCAATAACGGTTAATATAAGGCATATAAATTTCAATTCAATTTTCAATTTATTCAATATGTTTAACATTCAAATACATGCATTTAAATAATACATAACAGTATAACAACTAAACTCTAGGACTAATGTTGCACCTAGGTGCAGAACACCTGTATGTGCAAATATACAATTCTAAAGTACTTTTTCATTTGTATGTCGGTTTAAATATTATATGGGTACACTTAAATATTACAGTTATCAGAATATTAGTTTAATAGAAAGAAAAAATTGTGATGCGTGCAAAGCTGAACTTATCAGGTGCAACAGTCAGTAGAGTTGTTTTTGAGCATTATGGGTTTTTTTCGGTATTACAGCACTATATAAACCACCACCTATAAATAATACTCTATTCATAGAAGATCTAAAACAGATATTTGAAGAACATTTGACCAAAAATAATGAAGTTTTTATTGGGGATATAAACATAAATATCCTGGACAATAACAGTTGTTTTGTTAATGAATATTTGACTACTATGGGGCAAAATGGTTTTATTTCATATATAAATGCTGCAACCAGGGTCACCACTGACACATCAACATGCATAGACCATTTATTTGTTAGACAGAAAAGCAGAGTAAATAACTTAAGTTTCAGATCTTTTATCCTAGACACAAACGTAACTGACCATGATTCTATAATGTTACATGTTAGTCTTAGCCAAGACATAAAGACTGCAGTAAAAAACAGAACTGAGCAACAAACAAAGTATTATGATCGTACAGACTATGCCCTTTTTAAAGACAAAATATCATCATATAATTGGAACCCCATTCTAAACTTACATGATTCTGAGCAGGCTACAAGTCTTTTCGTTGAGAAAATAACACACACTTTACAGCAAACTACCACAAAATGTATAATAAGAAACAAAAATTCTAAAAAAATAAAAGAATGGATCACAGCCGGATTAATAACGTCAATTCAACATAGAGATAGACTTAAAAGAAAATTAAAAGCACCATTTAGCGCCGGACTTGAAGTAGAATAAAAAAGATACAGAAACGAACTACATAAATTACTAAAAAAACAGAAGTACAATTATTACAAAAATAAGATTGAGAACAATAAAAATAACTTAAAAAGTATTTATAATATAATAACGGATGCTACAAATGGTATAAAAAAAAACAAAAAATACTGAATATTCATTTCTAGATGAAGAAGATAATAATTTCTCAAATGTTGTTGATTTGGCAAATTTTTGTAATAATTATTTTAATAGTATTGGTACTCAAATGGCAAATAAAATTAATATCCCACAAAACCCTATCAGCATAACAGACAACATAAAATCTTCCATGTTCTTAATACCAGTCACAGAAAATGAAATAATACAAAACATATCACATCTAAAAAATGGTTGCTCCCCGGGGATAGATAGTATTTACACAAAACTGATTAAATTGGTCCACCTAGAAATAGCAAAGCCCTTAACACATATTATAAATCTAATTTTTGAAACAAGTAATATTCCTTCTTATTTCAAGGAGTCCATTATTGTGCCAATTTTAAAATCAGGGGAAAAAAATAAAATTCAGAATTATTGACCTATAAGTCTTATAAATAATTTTGCAAAAATTTTTGAAATGTGTCTGAAGCAAAGACTTGTACCGGGTGGTCGAAATTGGTCTGTTTTAACAGAGAAAACCTATTTCCTGACTAGATAGAGCAAAACTGACTTAGGTGTCATGGGCTCGATTTCTGAGAAATGTTTAATGGCAAAAACCGCCTGCCGATATTTTCACTGCCAACTGAGATATAGGGCGTTTTTCAATTTTCGGCCATTTTGAAAATTGTCCATAACTTTTTTATTTTGCGGAATATTAACATTCTGCAAAGACATTCTAAAGGCACTTTTTTATGTGCAATCCAGTGGCATACTCAGATTTTTTCTATAGTTGTCCGTTTTATCATAAATAGGCAAAACTTTTTTTTTTCCAATGGAAATCATAGTTGGTTATAAATTATAAAAAATGCTCGCGTTTAGCCCTTTTCAGTGATATAAAGTTGTAGGTACTTATTTTCAAAAATAACGAAAATATTAGGTGTTTTTGGTTTACATCGAAGTAGGCCTTGGAATAATGACGCGCGTTCAATATTTTGAATATATTGCTGTCAGATTACTGTAGTCTGGTGTAATTATTGCGTTTTGGTGTTATCTTTATAAAGTTGTGTTAAGTTGCTGACAAAATATGTTTGACAATTATGAAAAGTATGATATGTTAAAATGTTACATATTATCTAACGAAGTTCCTGAAGCAGCTAGTGAATTATATTTTAATACATTTCCCGAGCGACGTCAACCGGATAACCGAATTTATCAAACATTAAAAAGTAATTTAGTAAATTACGGAAGTTTTAAAAAGTTAAGAACAAGACATTATGAACTAAAGGAAGAAAAGGAAATCCAGCAGCTAAATATAATTGGTGAGGTATTAGATCATCCTGGCACCTCCTCTCGAACATTGGCTAATATAACGAATGTTCCAAAGACCACCGTTTTAAAAATACTCAAAAAACATAAATTCAAACCGTACAGAACGAGAAGAGTTCATCAACTCTGTGAAGGGGACGCCGCTAGAAGATTGAGATTTTGTCAGTGGTATGAGCAAAAATTCATGGAGAATGAGAATTTTCCATTAAATATTATTTGGAGTGATGAATCCAGAGTAGATACTTCTGGTATATTTAATAGATATAATTCATATAACTGGTCCACTGAAAATCCACACGTAGTTGTGCAACAAGACCGGCAAGGTCGGTGTGGATTCAATATATGGGTGGGGATATTCCGAGGAAGATTTGTGGGACCTTATTTTTACGATGGAAATTTAACTGCAGATGATTATGTAAATATTTTGAGCACATATATTGTCCCTTTGTTGGAAGACATACCTTTAGCTGATGCCAGAAATATCTACTATCAACAAGATGGTTGTCCCCCGCACAATGCAAGGATCACAACTGATCTTTTAAACTTCGAATTTCGAGAAAATTGGATTGGTACGTGGGGCTACCTTGGCCTGCTAGGTCCTGTGACTTAACTCCCTTAGATTTTTTTTTGTGGGTAAGATTGAAGGACTTGATATTTAAAGGAAGAACCTTTCACACAAAAGAAGAATTGCAAGAGGCCACTAGGCAAGCTTTTGCATCTATTAGCCCAGTTGAACTAATAAATAGTTGCAACTCGGTACGCAAAAGATGCTTAGTTTGTATTCAACAGGGAGGGGCTCAATTTGAACAACTTCTCTAAATATATTTATCAGAAACCTATCTAACTAAATACCTAGATTTTCATAATTATTTTTTATTTTCACTTGTAGCTGTAAATAGTAGTTTAGTTTGTTAATTTTGTTCAACTTTGCTATGTAAACAAAAAAAAATAAAAAAAATTAATAATAAATAATTAAAATAACGTTAGCTAGTGTTATTTAAAGTTGTGTTTAAGTTGCTAACAAACTATAAATCTTAACAATACATAATTGAGATATTGTCATCACAAATCAAAGCCTACTTCGATGTAAACCAAAAACACCTAATATTTTCGTTATTTTTGAAAATAAGTACCTACAACTTTATATCACTGAAAAGGGCTAAACGCGAGCATTTTTTATAATTTATAGCCAACTATGATTTCCATTTGAAAAAAAAAAGTTTTGCCTATTTATGATAAAACGGACAACTATAGAAAAAATCTGAGTACGCCACTGGATTGCACATAAAAAAGTGCCTTTAGAATGTCTTTGCAGAATGTTAATATTCCGCAAAATAAAAAAGTTATGGACAATTTTCAAAATGGCCGAAAATTGAAAAACGCCCTATATCTCAGTTGGCAGTGAAAATATCGGCAGGCGGTTTTTGCCATTAAACATTTCTCAGAAATCGAGCCCATGACACCTAAGTCAGTTTTGCTCTATCTAGTCAGGAAATAGTTTTTCTCTGTTAAAACAGAACAATTTCGACCACCCTGTACAATTTTTTAAGAATAACAATGTGATATCAGATAAACAATATGGTTTTAGAGAGGGTTTGAGCACAGCTGATGCAATGTATTCTTTAATATCGGAAATTACTAATGACCTAAATAATGATAAAAAAACTATAGCAGTATTTATAGATCTTGCAAAAGCATTTGATACCGTGTCTCATCAGCTGCTCCTTGATGTTTTATCACACTATGGGATTCGGAGTAGTGTGTTGGATCTCTTTGCAGACTATCTCTCAGACAGAAACCAGTATTTGAGATTAAAAGGAGTACTAAGTAACCCCTTGAAAATAAAAGTAGGAGTGCCCCAGGGTACCATCTTGGGACCTATATTATTCATAACATATATAAATTCTTTACTTAACATGAACATAAACGGAAAAATTATATCTTATGCTCATGACACAGTCCTGCTATTTTGTGGTAATACATGGAATGATGTTAAAGACAATGTGATGCATGGTATTGTTAAAGTGAAAAATTGCTTGGCATCGTTTAAGTTGTCACTTAATTTATCTAAAACAAATTACATAGCTTTTTCCTTGACAAATGCAAATAGACCTGATTTTAATTTTACTAAGATAGATAATGATAAGGACAATGACATTAAAAGAACTACGAGTGTAAAATATTTAGGAATAAAAATTGATCAGCGTTTAAAATGGAAAGAACATATAACTTATCTAACAAAAAAAATTCGTAATCTGATATATAAATTTTATATTTTACGAGAGTTTCTTTCCACTAAGCTACTAATTATAATTTATAAATCCATTGTAGAATCTTTAATGCGGTATGGGCTAATTGTATGGGGTGGAACATATAAAAGTAATATTCAGCCTTTATTTGTTATACAAAATACTATTTTAAAAATCATGTTTAAAAGAAATAGACTCTACCCTACCAAACTACTATATGATGAAGAATTATGTAATATAAACTGTCTTTATGTACATTCCGTTTGCTCTTATATACACAAAAATGAAAAATTAAAAAAGTTTGTTTCCCATCAACACCAAACCATAATTAATGTAAATAAACACTTACTTATTCCAATAAGCAGAAAGCACATCAATTTAAAGTCTATTAATTATTTGGCACCAAAGTTTTACAATGAATTACCAAATGATATAAAAACTCTCAAAAACTGGAAATCATTTAACAAAAAATGTTAATATTTTATTGTAAAGAATTTTCATACTTTTCAAGTAATGATGAACAATTAGAGATAAGAAGTGAAATGTGAGTTTAACTTTATACTGTTGGATTTATAACCTTAATATGTTTCCACACCTAGGTCCCATTAAGATAGTATTTAATATTGTAAACCATTAGGAAATAGATATTATAATATAATATATTATTAAAACTGTTTGATAATAAATTGAAATTTAAGTTAAAAATTGAAATTGAAAATTATGAGAAAAATGACGTAAATAACTTAATATGTGATATATCCACTGTAATAATAGATGACAATATGTCAACTTTTCCATTGGAAGAGAGTCCATTGGGGATAACTTAAATTATGTATTAGATATATCATACCAGAACTGTAGGAGTATAAAAACAACTTGATCAGCTAAAGTGCAATATATTAAATAATGATACTGACATAATAGCATTTACAGAAACATGGCTAAATGACTTTTTAATTCTGAATTTGTTAATGGTAGGGTAGTGTTTAGGAAAGATAGGGATTTCCAACAAACTGGTAAGAAACAGGGTGGGGGTGTTCTCTTAGCTGTAAAAAAGAGTCTTGTTGTCCAAGAATATGAAATGTTTAATAAAGATCTCGAAGCTTTATGTATCAAGCTGTCGTTGAGCCAAAGAAAAATTGTTTATGTAATTGTTGTTTATTTCATACCCGGTAGTAAGCTAGATTTATATAGAAAATTTTATCATTGTGTGGAGTCCAAACTGTTAAACTGTAATTGTATAATTTTAGGTGATTTTAATCTGCGTGACTATGTGTCTGACGTTTCTAGTGAAAGTGTATGTGATTTTAAGAGCTTTTTATCTTTTACTAATTTTACCCAAATTAATTTTATAAAAAATGTGAACAATGTCCTTTTAGATTTAATAATAGTAAGCCCCATCTACAGGGTTATCAAGTTGATATTGATAGTGATCCATTATTGTCAGTCGATCAACATCACCCGGCTTTGGTAGCAAGTGTGCATGTAAGAAACGAGTGCCAGGAGTGTGAGCAAGTCAAAAATACTAAATTTAACTTCAAAAAAGCAAATTTTCACTATATGTATATTTTATTAAATAATCAAAATTGGCAGTCTATACAAAGCTGCAAAGATGTTGATGAAACTGTTAATGAATTTTATAGTATTCTTGACACAATATTTAGAGAGTGCGTTCCTCTTGCTACACAGGTAGGAAGGTCCTTTCCTGTCTGGTATAATAGGGAGATAATAAAGTTAATAAAAGTAAAGGAAAATTATTATAAAAAATCAAAGTCGGTTTATTGGTTCGATAAGTATAAAAAAGCAAGAAAGAATACAAAACAAAAAAATAATAATGCGTATACTGTTTACATGACTAGAATGGCTGGGAGTCTGTATGAAAATCCAAAAGGTTTTTGGTCTTATGTCAAATCACAAAAAAGTTATGATGACATTCCATGTGAAGTAACGTATAAGGAGGAATCATTCAAGGGTACTAAGAATGTAGCTGATGGATTTTCTTTATTCTTTAGTTCTGTTTTTTCTCCTAAAGAAGATATGGTGCAGAATGAGAACCCCCTTAAAGTATATTTCTGTGACCAGCCGATTTCTGAAAACGAAGTACGAGCGGCAATTAAAAAATTAAAGGGTAATAAAGCCATTGGACCGGACGGCCTTCCTGGATATGTCATTAAGGAATGTGGTGATGTAATGATGTTACCTTTACTATACATTTTTAATCTTAGTATGTCAACATCTAAGTTTCCGAGTATCTGGAAGACGAGTAAGGTAGTACCAGTGTTCAAAAGTGGTGCTCATCAGGACATAAGCAATTATCGTCCAATAAGTATAGTAAATGCAGTATCTAAATTGTTTGAAATCATATTATTTGATAGAATTTATAATGTAAGAAAAAATTTTATATCTTCACACCAAAATGGGTTTCCTCCAAAAAAATCAACATTAACAAATCTCGTTATTTTGTACAATATTTGCATGAAGCAATTAATAGAAAATCTCGGGTTGATGACATCTTCACTGACATGGAGAAGGCATTCGATAAGATAAAACATGCACGCACTAGGTAATTTGGTGGACATCATACTATCTTATTTGTCCGACAGGCAACAATATGTAGAGATCAGGGGTGCAAAATCAAATATGTATGAAAGTAACTCTGGGGTACCCCAAGGTTCCAATTTGGGACCGCTATTGTTCATTATTGCTATTAATGGTATATGCCAGGTTGTCAAAAACGCAAAGTGCCTGATTTTTGCAGATGATTTTAAACTGTTTTTAGAAATCTTAACTATGGATGATTGTGTGAGCCTGCAAGAAGATATGAATGAAGTGTGTAAATGGTGTGTTGAAAATGGTTTTGTTTTAAATACCAAAAAATGTGAATCTATGTCAGTTTCACTTAAAAAGAATACCGTTGACCCTGAGTAAATTGATGGAAATTTATTGAAGCAAGTTGGAAGTCATAAAGACTTGGGAGTATTGCTTGACAGTGCATTGAGTTATACGGATCATATTGTATCCAAAATCAATGATGCTCACAAAACAATGGGGTTCATTATCAGATGAACAAAAACATTTAGTGTTGATGTTTGTCTTAGGCTGTTTGACTCTCTTGTCTTGCCCAAACTGGAGTATGCAAGTGTTATCTGGGCACCACAATATGAAATATGGATTAAAACCATTGAGCGCGTTCAACGTAAATTCTTAAAATATATGTTTTTGAAAAAATTTGGTTATTATCCTAATCAAGGATATAATCATTTGCAATTATTGCACATTTTTATCCGACTTTCTCTTGAAAATAGAAGAAACAAAATATGTTTGATATACTTGTTTAATATCCTCAATGGTCAAGTGGATAATCCGGAGGTATTGTCACAACTTTCCTTCTCGATAAATATCGGAAATACTAGAAACAAGAAAACATTTTACCTAGACTTTCCCAGAACTAATTTATACAAAACTTCCCCTGTATATCGAATGTGTGACCTATATAATAAATATGCAAGTGATCTAGTTTGAGGCAATTCTCGTTAACAATAGAAAAAAGGCTTTTTGAAGCCCAGACTCTGTCCTAGTTAAACTTAAATCTTGTTTAATATAAAATCCTTAATTTGTAATCTTTAATAATTAAGAGCAGTATTGTAAGTGGCATTTGCTGTATATACTGTGAATCAAATAAATAAATTATTAAAAAAAATTTTTAGGTTTGTTTGTTAATTTTTTGTAAACATCCTCGTTTATTTAATTTTTTTATGAAATATATTAGAAATTAATAATTTTTTCTGTATTTTATTTGTTAGTATTAATCATAATAAATAGTATCCATTTCTATTTTTTAGTTTCCTTTCCTCGTTGGTTTCTGTAGTACTTAATTTAGAACAAGTACCTACTTTAAAAATTAATTCTAAATGTGAATTCCGGGCACACAGGCGCCATGGACGGCGGCAAGACTGACTCTACCCGCTTTTTTTTCTGAATACGCTATTGTTTCCAATAAGATTTACAAGGAGCCTACGTGCTGTGGCAGATATTTACTCAATTTTATATCTATATCCAATTAAAAGAATCCCACAACAGCTGTTCTATTTAAAAAAAATCACTGCAGAAATTGTGCTTATGTAGATAGATTTGTTGGCTTACTGACTTATAATTACAAGTAATACTTTTTATTATTATTATTCCAAATGACTTGCTATATTAATATTAGAATAAGATAAGATTTACTGGATCATTTATATCATTGTTGTGTAGTGCAGCTAAATATGTAAAATAAAAGTCAGATTATTACATTTTAATAAAAAATTATTCTGTATTGCTTGCCACATAGTACATAATGAAACAATTTCTCATTTTTTACTTTATAACAGCCTGGCATTTAATGTAGTAAACAAAAAATTAGGGCACCAGATAAGGGTAGTTATATCTATTATTCAAATGGGTTTTGATATCCTTTGCCAGGATCCTCTATGTTCAAGGCAATAAACAGTGAGATAAGGTGAAAATAAAACTCAAACTCAACATGTTGTATTGTCTAAACTTTAAAGAAAAATTTTATTGAAATAAGAAGCAAAAGCAATGGAATAATATGAATATTAACTACAGAATAAATAAAATGTTTCTCTCCTAAAAGTATATGTCAACCTTATAAAAATGTGGTAATCCAGGTTCCGTCGAGTCATTACGTTCTAAAAAGGGGCCCGTAAAACCCACTAGAAAGTTTTAAATAAATTAATAAAAAAAAATCATAATAATAAATGAATAAAAAATATATATGACCTTCTGACAATCTTTTCCACAGGCACATTTTGAGAAAAACTTGGGTTTGGTATATTAAGGTTTTTCTTTGTGGCATATTACTGAATCAAATTGGAATTAAGAAATATTTAATCAGGAAAAAATTGACTCAGGGTTGTAAGCAATCTATTATTTGTGAACTATTGTAGTGCCAGGTTAAGCTCAATAAGAAATGGATATTGTAATTGATCATGAAAAGTATCCAAAAGAAACTGTTGTATTAAAACGTCTCTAAATTTGTAAATTAAGTACCGATCAATATGGTATTCACATTGGGAATGGTCATTTTATGGATTCGAGCATTATAGGGTTCACCTACAGACCCAATTTTGAATGAAGGCGTTATGCGCTAATGCCTCTCGAGATAATAAATAAACTGAAGAACTGTTAAAAAATCATTGGAATGTTACCTAGCCTAGACAGTTTGGAGCTGCGGGACTGAAAATTATCAATATAGTGACAAATAAGGGTGTATTTAAATAAATTACTTTATTAAAATTATGAATTTAACAGAAAGTCAAAGCTCCATTTGTTTATTATGATTTGATATTAATAAGAAAACAATGGCATGAATAGCTTCGAACTTTAAATTAAATTGATGAATGATGAAGGAGACCTTCCAGGATAGAGTGCACTCTGATATGAACTCAAGCACAAGAAATTTAACCTGTGATGGGGACAAGAATATCAGGGACTTAATTGCAGTAAGGAAATCAAACCCCTACTTTGGTAAGCTAAAGGTAATGAAATAGAAAAATGTGAGTACCACAAAATAAATATTCAAAAACATAAAACACTTACTTAAAAACATGTGTGAGACAAGACAAACATATAAAAGTATACAGAACAAATACTTAATAAGAACAAAATGATATGTAAAAAAAAGTAAAAAATAAAGTGTTTTAAAATCCATTTCTAAATATCAATTTAAAAATATTCCTAATAAAATTATAAAATTATCCATACATGTATTATGTCAGGTTAAAATTGCTCATCAAAATATTCGGTCACATCATAATAAAATCTCACAACAAGCAATTTACCGACTGCAATGTAAAGTGAAGTATTTACAAAAAAACATAATAATAACAGAGAGGCTATAAGTTCTACGAGTGTTATATGCTGTTAAAATTCTAAATTCGTTCCTCTACTTTTTATGCATAACACAAACCATTTCCAAAATAAATAATGAGGCAAGGTTAGAACTTTGTCTTTAAATGGCTTAAACGAGTCCTTCACTTCAGCTCTGCACAAATACACTGTGAAACAGTTGTTTTGAATAAGTAGGTACCCCAAAAGCAAATTCCATACCGCACGTGTGTCTCTGTCAGAGCAAAATACGTCTAATTCTTTTGAAATTACTCTTACAGCATAACAGTTTGAGGATAATTTTGCAGTAGGTTGTCTTATATATGATTCAAATTTTAAATGAAGACAAATTATTTGCATCACCTGTTCTTTTATTTTCTTTAAATCATTCTTGACTATGTCATATAAATTAATTGCACATTTACTACTCTAGAGTATCATAACATCATCTGCAAAGATTGTAAATATACCAGAGATATCCAAATCTACCAAATTTACATATAACTAAAACTAGTAAGTCCTAACACAGAACCTTGTGGAACACCATAATTTATTCTTTTATTGTTAAATAACAAAGACAGCTCCCTACCTGATAAATATGTCAAAGTCAAATGTCAAAGTAAAAAATTGCTTTATTGTTTAAGATAAAATCCATGTTACCAAGCCAAAGGTAGAATATTAAAACCAACAAGCAGTAAAAAAGAAATATAAGTAAAAGTAGAAAATATACAGATAACAATAGGAAATTAAAACAGCAAGTTAAAAAAAAACACAACAGAAGCACTAATATAATATAAATATACATACACACTTAAATATAAAGAACATTAAACAGAGACTTGGAATGAGGACTTAAATATAAAGAACATTAAACAGAGACTTGGAACGGGGAAGTCTATCGAGTGTCATTGAAACATTCCAGAAGGCCATAATAAGCTTTTTTGAGTAATATGCATTTAAGAGAAGATTTAAATGTTTTAATATTATTCAAAGTTCTCGCACTCTCTGGTAGGTGGTTAAATATGTTCCTACCTGGATAGAATATTAAGCTTTTAACTCGTGACGTGTGTGGTATGGGTAGTGGCAGAGCTCCAGTTTGTCTTGTATTATAATGATTATGATATATGATACTCTCGATTTTTAAATTTTTTAAACATCATACAAGCTGTCTCAAAAACAAAAATACAAGTTAGAGTAAGGATCTGGCGATTGATAAATAGTGGTCTACAAGAATCTCTACCACTTACCCCGCACATATACCTCACTGCCCTTTTTTGCAAAACAAAAACTGGGTTTATCAGATATTGGCTCAAATTACCCCAGAAGCAGACTCCATAACGCAAATGGGATTCTATAAGGCTGAATATACTGATTTCACAATGTGTTCATCCAACTCAATAGATACAACTCTCAAGGCATAACAACCCGATGCCAGACTATTGCATTCTTTTCAAAATATGATCCTTAAAGGTTAACTTAGTGTCTATGGCTACACCCAAAAATTTAATATTTGATTTTATCGAAATCTGTTCATTATCAAGATAGACATCATCAAGGGAACACCCAAAATGTATAATGTTAGCCTTAGAAATATTGAAAGAAAGCTGATTAGCATCACACAAAACTGAGGTATCATCGGCAAAAATTGTGAATTTACCCTTGATTTTTAGTGAAGCTAGATCATTTATATAGACATGAAATAAAATTGGTCCCAGAACAGAATCACGAGGTACTCCCGAAATAATTTCTCGTTTAATAGAATCAGCCTCGAGCAACTTGACCTTCTGACATCGTCCGGAGAGATAAGACCTAAACCAGCAGAGCGCTTCCTCTGAAACCATACTACTCTAGCAACCGCAACAGTATTCCATGATCCAAGCAATTGAAAACTTTAGTGAGATCACAAAAAAACTGCCACAGCCGCCTCGCCCTCATTAATGTAAAGATACAGATTATCAAGAAATGCAAAAAAGCATCTCCTGTACTCCTACCACTCTGAAAACCAAACTGATCAACAGTTAAGTTTTTGTGCTTCTCTAAGTAAGAGATAACTCTTTTTTTTTTACAAGTTTTTTCACTACTTTAGCAATCGTAGGCAACAAGGAGATTGGTTGGTCTGAAATTCGCTGGAGAGGTCAAATCCCCGCCCTTATGACTTGGAATGACGCTTCCTTCAGAGATTCAGGAAAGATTCCTGCAGCAAAAGAATTATTTACATTATTAAATTCCTCAGGTCTTATAACGACATCAGATACATCATAACTACCAGATTTTTCCCCCAAGTTAATTAACAATTTTCCAGCTCTCTTTTTGTTTATTGTTAGAATAGGCAATATGTGAATCATAATAGTTTTTTTTTGCTATTTTTAATGTTTTTCTGTATATTGATTTGTATTTATTCCAGTAATTAACAAAAAAGTCACAAGTTATGAAATATTTCTGCAATGTGTGTAGAGAGAGCAAATTTTTGCTGGAAACTTTAATATCCCTTGTTCTACAGAAGTTCTGAGAACATTTTTGAAACTCTTATAGAATATCCTCTCCCTTCTCGTTTTTTGTGGAGCCTTCTGTACATCATATGGTATGACGCACAACACCACTTCGTAGTCAAAGAGACCTGGATTCAAAGTAAAACAACACCCGAACATACATAATCTAAGATAAACAAAGTATGTTGGGTAATTCTTGTATGGGAACCAACATGCATATTGAGATTAAAAGATTGCGATAAGTGTTTCAATGCAAGTGTATGACAATTAACCTTACAGCCAAAATCAATAATAAAATCACCTGCCAAAATGACATCAGACTGAGGACAAACTGAAGCAACAGAGCCTCCAACATTTCAAAAAACATACATTCACTACATTGAGGGGGCCAGTATAAAGAAAAAATATAAACATTTAACTTTTTACTCATGCTTATAGAGAATTCAACTTCTTTTTCGATAATCATACTATCAATTCTTGAAACAACCATGAATTTGCTCTGATGCAAACACGTTGAAAAGCTTTTCTACAGTATAATGAGACTAGCATATAATTTGCTTTTGAGTGAAACTAATTCAGATTAGATCCTCGAAAACAATAGACCTTATGAGTAGAATTTTGTGACTCATGTAAGCAGGCCTTTAACAAAGTCACAAAAACTCCCGCAGCAGCTTTTTTCTCTATTGTTCAGGATTAGGTAAATCATCCCAACCCGGGTTGTTAGATTTAATGTTACAGAATATTCCTTTAAGTTCTTGAATTGAGTTTCACAGCTTTGTGTGAAGCTGTCTCGTTTTATCTACCTCATAAGATCACTGTCCTATTGCATTTCACTGCCTACCCTGATGGTAGCTTACCATATTAACTCAATTTTCAAATCTCTAAATCGAAACACAGATAGAACATCAATAGAAAGGAATAAATAAAATATGTGTTTTAAAATTTTAATAAAACCCAAAATTACAAAAAAATGATTTGATGTTTTTCGTCTGTACAGGAAAAGTAGAAGACTACTAAGAAATAACTAATAACAGGAAATAAAAACTCAAGATTAATGTCAACTAATCTTAAGAATGTGATGATGAATAAAGCAACATGAATTTTAGTGGTTTTCTGTCAGTTATGATTTTAATTATATTTGTTTAATATCTTTAAAAAATCTTAATCACTTATATTGCCAATTTTGAACAATTTGAGTGAATTGGATGTGTTCTATATAACATTTATTTCAACTTTACAGACATTTTTTTAACCAGGTTAATTCTTAAAAATAAAACATACATTAGAGACAGATTGAATCAATACCTGGTTATTAAAAATGCAATTGCTAATTTTGTTATTTTTCAATAATCAACATATTTGAGATGCTCATACTCAATATTTTTAGTACATACAATGTCCAGACTGAATTATCTAACAAGAAGAGCTACCCTCAGAATTACCTACAAAATACAGATTGGCACTATTAATTATAAAATTCAACACACAATATGAAAAAAAACTTACCTGTTGGGTGAATCTTCTAGTAAAGAATGGAATAAAATATTTCAGATCATACTTAGCAAAACCCTTGATCCTGTCTGACACAAAAGAGACTTCCATTTCTCCCTCTGTAGTCTCTGATAAATGTTCCGAATCCAGTGCTTGTCCCCATTCTCTTGTTTTACTTAAAGTCACTTCTCTGTCTTTTTTCCTCTTCTTCAGTCTCCTTGCTGGGTTTTTAGTTGCTTGCATGAACTTCAATAAAGGCATAGTCGACCCTCCAAAGAACAATGTGGTAAATAATACTATAATTAAAGTAGTAGTAATGATAACATGTCTTGTCTCATCACTGAAATTCAAATGCAAAGATAAAGCATAAGAAATAGCACCTCGCAATCCACTGAACCACATTATGAACATCATTTTCCTAGTTATTTGATGTTCTCGGAACCTATTAACCAAAATTGCCAGAGGGAAAATATTGCAAGCTCTTCCTATAAGACAAAGAATGATACTCCAAACAATTAAGGCAGGTTCAACTCTATGCTTAAAGCTAAACAATGCTAATCCTAAGTAAGCAAAAACACAAGTTTCTGCAATAAATGCCAATGTCCGAAGAGTCTGTTGCATAGTTATCTGAGTAACTGTCGACAAGTTAAAATGAGTATAATGGGACATGACAATTCCACAGAACAAAATGGCCATGATGCCTGAAAGGTGAATGCCTTCAGCTAGAACATAAGGTGCATAAGTGAAAACCAACATCATGCCAAACTCCAGAGATGGATTTTTACGAAGGTCTACATGTTTTAACAATAACGCACTTATAAGGGCAAAAATAACTCCTATGCCAGCAGATGCGAAAAACATAAGACAGAAATTTTGTATGCCCAGAACAATAGCTTCGCCAGTACTCATTAATGGGTTGTTTGATTCAAGGACTGCTGTTGTTAGGACAATTGCGATGGCATCATTTAAGATACTCTCACCAAACACTAACATATTCAGAACTGGGTCTACATTTAAAGCATGGAAGATGGCTACTGTGGCAACAGGATCAACGGCAGAAATTAAAGATCCAAATGCAAAAGATTCTACAAAACTTAACTTATAAACAACTTCAGCTAGACCTAAGAAATATATGCCAAATCCAATTACAAAAGCTGATATAGTAGTGCCAACTATAGCAAACACTAGGATTGAACCAATGTTTTGAAAAAAGTTACCTTTGTGCAAATTATAACCAGATTCGAAAATTATAGGAGGAAGTAATATTAGGAAAAATGCTGTGGGTGAGAAAGCTTCCTCTTTTCTCCAATTGCTGATGTTTCTGTTGGAAAGAGCACTCATTGTAAAACCTATCAAAGCACCTAAAAATACAATTACAATACTTTCTGGAACATACTGGAAGCCAGTGTGCAGCATCAGGTGGATAAGCATTATGCCCAAGGCAAGAACGCATAGCACAAAAAAGATGGCCATTGAACTATTGTGTTCATCTTCAGCAGCCTCTTTATCTGGTAAAACAGGATCCACAGACTGGGTGGTTGATGTAATATTTATGTTTGTGACATTTGTATCTGGAGGAACTGCAGTGTTATTTAGATCTATTCCCCTAACATCTACATTCCCAGTGGCCACTGTGCTCGATGGTAGAGATATATTTATATTACCCCCTGTAATGTTTGTTGGTTTTGGTACATCAATTGCTGCATTTTTTGAGGAATTTGTAGGATTTCCATTACTGTCAGTTGCATTCACAGTTACGAGCGGTACGGAGGTGTTTCCAGCAGTATTATTAACCGCCGTGCCGTTTGTATTAATCAAAATAACATTAGTATTTTGAAGAGATGCAATATTCCAAAGCAGAACGAAGCAAATCGTTGTGTATGCTAAAAATTGTCGCCGTTCCATTACTGAAGAATACCAAATACTGATTTAAATTTAAGACAATCTGTTAATCAAACATTGTGCAATTTTATTGTTACAATCAATCGGTCGATATTACACAAAACTTTGTTGAAAATAAAACTAAAAAAATTTAGGACACGACAGATTGTTCTGTCAAGACTGTCAAAATCTTGTCAAAAAATAATGATAGAGTGTGGCTATTGATACGTTATACCGTTGTATGAGCGAGACTTGTGCAACGGTTGTTCGGAAGTAAATTTTTAGATACTGTTTGTCCCTATTTAAAAATCAGTATACGTTAGATATTAATTTTGTTGTAAAGCTTTAATGTAAAACCATTATAAGTCTATCGTATTTTTTTTTCAAAATAAGGTTGTTTTTTAAGTTTTGAATTATTGAAAGATTTAAAAATATATTGGTAAGTAAAATATATACCATCGGCAATTTTTACGAAATTTGGTACACAGGTAAAATTTTGGGGTTTGCCGATCATGACTTTTAAACCGATATTTCCGACCCCGTCCCGTTTTCATTTTTAAGAATAATACATTTTTTTCAATTTATGAACTTGTTTTACTGAAAAATTATTTCAATGAAACCGAATTTAAAACTTATTAATGTTATTAGGAAATTTTTCTTGTTTTTGTATTTGATGTTCGTGACCATTGTGATTAAAATCCCACAAAGTTGATCAATGTTGAGTTTATTGTACAATTTATAATAGATTTTTGGTGGTTAGGTGGATTGGTACAAGGGAGACGAAGCACGGCGACATTGCATTTGCTGTTTTAGCAGCAAATTAGCCGCCGGAGTGCAAGAGCATTGTTTACATCGGAGGAGTATCAACAAGATTTGTTGACTGTTCAGCATAGGCTTCTTGGCTTGGTGGTAGGATACCCGGTTGCATATCCGTATCGGACGTACCTTATTGCATGTCGAAATTAAGCGACTTGAGCCGAAGTTGTGCACTTATCGGACGCGCGGTATTGCACGGTGGTGTGCAATATTAGTCGTCAAGAAGCGTTCATCGAAATTTTATTGTTTATATGGTGTGCAATATCAGTCGTCAAGAAGCGTTCATCGAAATTGTATTGTTTTTTATTTTATATTGCGAAAAATGAGTAGTACTTATCCAGATAATTATGATTACTATCCATCAAATGATGATTATATTCTAAGAACAAAATTTACATCTGAGGAGGAAATAAATGTAAGTATTTTATTCATAAAAATGGTAGTAGTTTAGATAGGTTAGAAATTTAAGAATATTGAATATTCCAGAATAATAATATTCTGGGTGGCACAGTGATTACACAAAAGTCGTTGTGGCAACAAAATGCCTCATGTAGCGATAGAAACTATTAGACTTAAACTAATGAAATTTGGTATACAGGGGTTTTTAATTACGCTTGTTTTAATGGCGATGTTTTATCTGTTTATAGTACTAAAACGGTTAGAGATAGAGAAAAAAAAATATTAGAGTGTGCTTATGACCACACGACAGAAGTGAAAACTTTACAAGGGCAAGATTAATACTACGAAAACGTTTTTTTTTGTTCTATATTCATAAAGTAATAATATTTATGATACATATAATTGATATTTGTGAATTACATACATTCAATCTATTTCAAATTAATTATAAATGTGTGTAAATTATTCTGGTGTGGTGTGCTCAGACTGATCGTCATTTTTTTCGTACTCTAGAAATGATACAATAGGTTTATGATAACTAAAATATGAAATGAACACTTTGACTGAAATCTATTTTCTAAATATCTAAAAATAATTAAATATACACGACAAATTTTATCACATTTACATATGTACACACACGAATAATATTTAATAACGTTAATAAATAATAATTTTAAAAATTTCGCCAATAAGTACTTCAAATAAAATGTAATTATTGGCACAGCGCACAATGTGTTTACGTCTCGAGAGTAATGCAGTTAGACAACCCAGATTACTCGTTATAATTTCAATGCTTCTCTCTCTCTCTCTACCCTTCATTTACCCGAAAGAGCGTTACCAGCCAACGTGATGGCTTTATCTATTTCAGTGCCCACAAAATAAGTGCACAACGCGCCTAAAGAAGTTTTCACTTCAATAATTTCACTTTCCTATCTTAACTTTTCAAGAGCTATCCAATGATGGTGGTACCAAATTTGATACTTCAACTGGTACCACCATTATGACACTCGGATAGCTTTTGAAAAGTTAAGATAGGAAAGTGAAATTATTTTTTCTCTATCTTTAACCGTTTTAGTACTATAAACAGATAAAAGGGGTAAATGTGGATTTTTATTAGCTGTTAGGTAATATCTTGAAAACAGTTGAAGATAGGTATAGGACATTATACATGATATGTATCTAGAATTTTGCGTAGAATCTAAAAATTAAATAATATACAGGGTGTTCCATTTAAAATAACAAAGTTTGGTAGCTTAGGGAAAAAACCATATGTCACCATTAAACTGTTCTGTCAGGATGTATTAAGTACATGTTTTTTTTTGTAATTTATTTTAGGAATGGGTTTCCAAATTATCTGAATTAACCAAGGTCACATGGTCGATAACAAGAACCGTAAGAACCCCTGTTAGTAAGGCACGAAAACATGGTGTTCCATTTAAAATAACAAAGTTTGGTAGCTTAGGGAAAAAACCATATGTCACCATTAAACTGTTCTGTCAGGATGTATTAAGTACATGTTTTTTTTGTAATTTATTTTAGGAATGGGTTTCCAAATTATCTGAATTAACCAAGGTCACATGGTCATAACAAGAACCGTAAGAACCCCTGTTAATAAGGCAAGAAAACATGTCTTTAGGAGAGAATATCACTGTCATTTCAAAACTATCGTTCATAAGTTAAACCAACCTAGAAAACGACCTCATCCATCAAGAAACTTAGAGTGCCCAGCGAAATTGAGTATCATAATTTGTCATGTTCCAAAAAGAAAATCTCGTGCAAAATGTCCTGATAATCTTGCATGCGAATGGCCTTGCGTAATTGAGTTTGCAAATACACATAATCACACTACTGAGAGCGCTGCTGCATTAATTAAGAGACCAATAAGCGAAGACACTAAAATAGAAATCATAGAGTATTTTGAAAGGGGACATTCTGCAGCATCAGCTTATCACAGCTTTTGTTTTAAAAAAATGGAGGAATTTGGTGAAAAGTATGACAGTTTGTCATCAGATCGTTTTTACTTTCCCAAAAAAACCGATTTCGAAAATTTATGGAGGCAGCATTTTAAAACGACCTATGGAGAGAGGACTGGAGAAAACATGTTGGAAAAACTGGAAGAAAATCTATCAAAAGCGACAGGGGTCTCTTACAAGATTAGTCAAATCGGAAATCATTACGCTGTATCTTTTTGTACTCCAATAATGAAGAGAGCGCGTGAGAAAATTTGGCAAACGTCGGAAATCTTATTTGTGGACACCAGCAGTAACTGTGATGTTCAAAATCATAAAATCTACTTCTTTGCTACGCATTCTGTTGCTGGGGGTATACCATTGGGATGTATTATTTCTACGAGCCAAAAAGAAGAAGTGTTTGACTTAGCTGTTAAAAATTTTATTGACATTTGTTCAAGCAACTTGCTATTATGTATATTTCATGTACTAAAAGCTGTTTGGAAGTGGTTAAACATTTCAAAAAATTGCATTCCAAAAGAATCTCGTCAAGGACACTATCGCTTATTTAGAAATATTCTTTATTCTAAAACTCAATTAGAACTCGATTCGAATTTAGAAACGTTCAAAACACAATGCAAATTTTCAAACTATGCAAATTATATAAAAACTAAAATTGATTCGGATTTAAAATCTTGGTGCCTGTTCTTTAGAAAAGGACAACTGACTCGTGGATCGGATACAAACAACTATATTGAAGTAATGTTCAGGCTATTTAAGGACATTCCACTTGAACGTACTAAAGCCTACAATTTACCACAGCTTACTGATTTTGTAATAAGTGACTTTGAAAGTTATTATAAGCAGAGAATTTTAGACCTGATTTTTAACAGGAATACCAGCGCCAATATTAAAAGGTTCTGTCCTTCATATGTAGATGTGAATATAAATCAAGTGGAGCAATTAAGTGATATGCAGTTTAAAGTGAAAAGCAACAGTAATTCGAAGGAGTATTTTATTGATATGAGTGTTGGAGTGTGCAGTTGTTACGTTGGAGAAAATGGTAAAATATGTAAACATCAATCTTTTATCATTAATCATTTTGGTTTTGAAAATGTATGCAACTATCTTACCCAAGAAAATAAACTGTTATTTTATGAGATTGCTACTGGATCTGTACCTCAAACGGAACTTTTTTTGCCATTGGAACTTACAGAAATTCCAAAACAAAATACTACCACGCATCAAAGTGAAAATATTACACGCAAAAATAGAGGCAGCATTAACCCTACTGAATTAGTAGATGAGATTCCTGAAAATAACAAATTAGATATGGAGCAAATGATATCGAGTGCCCAAGAAAACTGGATAAAATTTATAAAAAAACTCGATCATGATGTAATGGAAGGGTTAAGAGACGACCCTCATGGCTTCTTAGCAGCAATAGATTCATGTGCAACTTCTTATAGTAAAAATATAACATCATCTTCAAGTTTAATAAGTGGACTTTTTCAAATGTTTAAAAATCAGCAATTTAGTTCAAAAAAACATTTTAAAAAAACCCAAAAGAAAGGCAAAAAGATAAGCGTCCAGCCAACGTCCATCGCAAGACGCAAAACTTTAGTAAGTGGAAAAAGGCGCTGCCAAGCAGGAAGAAGAACGCAAAGCCTTATAAAAAAAAAGAAGCAAAGCCTCTCATTCTCTAAATAAATGCGTTGAACTGAATATCAATCTGGGTGACAATAAATTCTCAAAGTAGGTAGTTGGTTTTTCTATGTTTATTTGTTGATTGTGTTCATACCGAGAAATACAAATTAATGTTTTATTTTTATGTGATATATTATAAATAAACTAGTTTTATTTTGTATATTTATTTCTATATATTTTATTTCTATAATCTAACACTGCATAAACTTACATATTTTATAAAATAAAAAATTTGTCAGCTTGACCGTATCGAACAACTGATATTGCACAGCAATGTGCAATAACGATCGTCCGATACGCTTTTAGTTCGACCTTCTATACTGTGCAATAAGGTACGTCCGATACGGATATGCTACCCGGTTTTGGATGTGGCGCTATGTGTTTGAATCACTGTTTACGCGAATGACTTTTTTAAAGTTTTTTCTAACAAAACTTATAATTAATAAAAATGAAGATTAGGTTAGATTAGGAATGGTTAAGTTCGGGGTAAACAAAACATGTCAACAAAATTCCGACTTTATATTAAAACAAGTATTTTTTTAAAAACCTATACAGGTGAATCTGACGCGTTAGCAAATTTGAAATACGAGCGCACTCTAACGTGTTGTGATTCTTACGATCCGCCGGCGATTGAAAGTCTTGTCTCTACGGTGGTAGGTAGATTTCAGTTTCTGATACAGTTGTAACAGCAAATTAAATCCTGGGATTTGTTTGGCTGCTGTTGGCGAAAAAATAATTTTTGTCTAACATTTGACATGTGCTTCCTACCGAACCCCCGTTCAGGCGAATGCCTTTTTTTAATATATATTAAATATAAATAATATAACAAATGCGCATTAGGTTAAGTTAGGGTTGTTTAGGCCTGCTGTAAAGAAATCACTTGGTAGCGTCTGCTACTCTGTTCAATAATCCTGGGAATAAAATAAGTGCTGTTGATCTAACGATAGTTAGTAATCATATAGCACTTTTTAGCCACTGGAGAATCATGAAAGACTGCGGGAATAGCGATCACTTCCCCACTCTATTGATTTATAATAATAATAATGAGGTAGATATTAAAAATTCAATAATTAACACTTATCAATTAAAAATTTTTAAAAAAGCTAATTGGGAAAGCAAATAACTTAAAATATAAAGATTTAATAGAGATAATGGATTTAGCAGCAGAAGAAACTATACCGAAAAAATCTTGTGGAGTAATATACAAAAAGGGTAATCCATGGTGGGATGAAGAGTGTACTTTATGGATTCAAGAAAGAAGGAGAAGCTTAGAAATATTTAACAATATCCCTTCTATAGAAAATTACATACAGGTTAAAAGAACTATAGCTATTACAAAAAAGAAATTAAAAAATAAAAAAAGGAAAAATTTGTTAACTTCTGCCACACCTTAAATAGAAATTCTAAACATTTCATACATTTGGATTAAAATTAAAAAAATTTCAAATAATGTTAGTAGTAATAAAAAAGAAATGGTAATCAATAATGATGTTAAAAATAATATTTTAAAAAGAATGGCTACAACCAACATTGACCCAACTTTTCTAATGTTTCCACCCAATGACAATTGTAAAATTGACCCTTTTAATATTTCAGAGTTAAATCTTGCTCTCCAAAATAAAAAATCCCCAGGCATGGATGACTTAGGTTATATGATGTTTAAACAACTCCCGCTGAAAGGAAAACTAATGTTACTTAATAGTTACAATAATATACTTTTGGGTGATTTAATTCCGCCTTCATGGAAAAAGTATAATATTATTTGCCTCCTCAAACCCAATAAAGACCCTAAATTAGCAAAAAATTATAGGCTCATTGTCCTAGCTTCGTGTGGTTGTAAAATTTTGGATATTATGATAAAAAATCGTTTGGATTGGTTTTTAGAACACAATAATCCTTTGTCAGAACAACTAGGATTTCGTAAAGGCAAAGGGATATATGATAACACTGTATATTTGTCATCTTATATATTTAATGCATTTCTGACCTCAGAATCAGTATTGGCCGTTTTTTTGGATATTAAAACAGCTTATGATAATGTAAATATTTATAAACTTTATAAAAAAATTAATAACTTAAAAAAACCTACAGAATTAAATAATCTCATTCATAAAATATTACGCAATATATTGTTGTATACAAGAAGCGATGATGGGTCCTATTTAGGCCCAGTCCTAGCAACAAATGGTTTACTACAAGGGTCATCCTTGAGTACGATTCTGTTTAACATTTATTTGGCAGAATTGTTCAAGTTGGACCTGGAGGAAGTCAAAATTATAGGATATGCTGATGATTTAGTGCTCTTTGTAAAGGGAAAAGACATTAATAATATGGTTACGTTAATTAATAATGGCCTGATTCAGGCTAATGAATTTCTGGAAAATAATGACTTGTGTTTAGCCACAAACAAATGCGAGGCGGTTTGGTTTACCAAGGGAGTTAGAAAGGTACGACCCCCACCAATTATGATCAATAATGAAATTATAGAATATAAAACTTCAGTTAAATACTTAGGCATAACTTTTCAAAAACATCTTAAATGGGATATGCATATAGACAACATCCCCATAAAAGCAAGAAAGGCTCTTAATGTTTTGAAGGCTATTTGTAGAGTATGGTGGGGCTCTGATCCTTCCATCCTATTAATGATATTTCAGGCACTAATTATATCTCACTTAGATTTTGGAGCTATTCTTTTAAGGCCGGCGAATCAAAACAAACTCGACCAATTAAATAAAATTTTTTATGAAGGTCTTCGTATATGTTTAGGCTGTATGCGATCTACCCCAAAAGCAGCCCTTTTGGCAGAAGCCCCTATGGGAGACTTGGAACAGAGAAGGAAAAACTTTACCATCAGTTTTCTAAAAAAGATTATTGGTATTCAGAAACATCCTATTCTAAATATTATATTGGAAAGCCGTAGGTTTTTATTATGTAAAATGGGTTCCATTGCTGATTTTAAGGTTACTTACTTTATTCAAAGGCTTCAAAATTTTTTACCATATATAAATAAAATTTATAAATCTAGGATCTTACCATGTTATGAAATAGATTTTGAAAACCGAATTGCTCCTATTAAAACAATTAATTGTAATTTAAAAAAGAATGAAAATATTACTAAAACAAAGTTTTACGCAGCCACCGAAAAATATAAAAATATTTTTAGTTTTGTATATACTGACGCATCAAAAAAAGATAATAGGGTGGGGTATGGTATCGCTATTCCGGAGTTAAAATTCAAATTTTCAGCACGACTTAACGACCTGCTTTGCATTTCAACAGCTGAAATAGCGGCAATACACGAAGACGTTATAACCATTATCAAAAAAAAATTAAAAAAGCTATCATATTCTTAGACTCGAGTAGTGCCATCCAAAAAATTAATAGCAATTTACTCAATGTAAGAGCACATTATTGGACCCTAAGAATTAAACGTATAATTCTCGTAGCCAATAAAAACGATTTTGATATTAGATTGGGATGGATCCCGGGACATTCTGGTATCCCTGGAAATACGGAAGCGGACACACTTGCGAACATTGGTAGGATCTTAAATGTTCCTAAAACTATGGATATTGATTCTTTTGAGATATATAATAAAATTAAAACAAATCTTACTGAACAGTTTAAGCAAAGATAGAGCAAGCTTGGGCTAAATAAAAAATACCAATATAGGAAAGTCCAAGACACCTTTCCATCAAAAAAAGTGGTTTTCCTTAGTCCCCTTTATAGATCGTAGACATATTACTACTATTATAAGAATGCGAACTGGACATTGTTTAACAGATGAAATGTTACACAAGTTTAAAATTAAAGAATCTCCACTATGTGAATGTGGTCAAATTGAAACTCTTAATCACATCTTTTTCGGGTGCCCGATTAATGAGGTTGGAGGTCTAGACTTATATGGAGAGTTCATTAAATTACAATTTACTCCACCCATTTCAATTAATATGATATTAGCAAAACCCTCCAGTGAATCAATCAAATGCATAATTCATTTTCTTAAATTTAATAAAATAAAACTGTGATGCTCAATTTATAATAATCCAAATATCCTGTTCCTAGGTGTGTATGTCTACAGTTTGTTTCCAAGATTCCTGTGTTGTATTGTTTTAATAACAGTAGCCCTATCTACAGCTTTATATGAAAAGGAAATTGCTATATTTAATGCCTCATGTTCACAACATTTCATATTAAAGCTTCAGGAAATATAGATGGTCACGAGATGGTTTAGAGTCAGGCAGGACGTGATCGTCGCCTAATGGAGCTGGCGATTGCCTAGAAGCAAAGCCATAAACAAGTAAGCAAGCAAGCACTTGGTAGCGCGCCAATACGATTACCAGTCTATAAAAAAACAACTGTACCAAAAACTGAAATCCCGCTTGAGGGATGTGAAAATAGTAAAAAGCACAGAAACCGATACTTTTGTGACAAGTACCGATTCCTATATTTGTCTAAAAAGTATCGATACTCTTAGGTGTCGTATAGATATGTGGTATCGAAAGTTTGCACAACTTTTTTAAAAATAAAACTCCCTGAAAGTCTAGACTTTACTATATTTAGGATTACATAGGATATAGACTTAAAAATAAACTATAAAACACTGAAAAAATAAACAAAAATAAAATATCTTTTATAAAATTGAACGTGACATAATCTTAACATAAAATAAATACAATACAATCAATCGTTTGTTTATTTAATTTAATTAAAACCAATCCTCTTCAGATGAGAAACCCAACAAAACAGCCTATATATTATAATAATTATTTCCGATACTGTTACTGCTATGAAAATATGGATACCAACTTGGAATTGTTCTAAAAATATCGGTGTCAAAAATGCCTGATACTACAGCAAAAGTATCGAAACTTTTAAAGTATCGTTAGCATTTCTGGTGTGACTCACTGGAGGGATACGTATAGGATTCAAGGTCCTGTATTAATATAAAAATTAAAAGTTACAAGCCGGAATGGAATTGTGGTCATAAATCCTCATTATACCTCATGCTCGCATATTAATATTCCGTACAGACCTACGCAACCAACGGTACCAAATACCCGTTGCTTATGGACGGGAATATTATAGTACGCCGCACGGATCTGAAGCCCCAACGAAAGAGGAAGGTTTGTCAAAAGCAGGCCGTATCTATGGATATGTAGGGTTTTAGCCAAATCACCAACGAGTAATGCACCGTTTTCATAGATACTTGCATTCTTTTTATAGCCTCAGATTCGCGCGCCAAACTTTAGTAACACTGGATCTTGTTATAGTTTTATGTCAACCCAAAAAAAACCTAACTAGGGCTAAGCAAAAACACAGTCAGATATTTAAAACACGTTTACATACAAAATTATAGATATTGAAAAAAAAAACAACGACCGACGGAGATGGAACCTATGCCCTTTTTACCTCTAGACAAACGCACTACCTATAACGCTACGACTGCTCACACCAGAAACTTATCGAAGTTTGTTTATACTTCGGTATTTTCTATGACGTCATCAATGTTCACTTTAATGAAAATGCAGAGATAGCATCCCAGTAATCAAGTACGCGCACAAGTTGGTGTTGCCAGACGTCCCGATTGAGGCGGGATTGCCCCGTTTTTTTACCACGCGTTCCGCAAGTCCTGCCTTCGGCTTCCTAGGTAAGAAGTCCCACTTTTTAAATATTAGTCCGGATTTGTTACGCTTTTTCATAGAGATGACGGTTTGGTTTAGACACAGAGATAGCGGTTAAACAGAAACTTCAAATCAATTGTGCGCCGGACCTCACCTTGTGTGAAGGTCAATTCGAAAGGGAATTTTAATTTTAGCATTTTAGCGACTTTTCTTATGTTGATCATCAAGCAATGACCATGCGTGTTGAGTGAATCGTATATTACTATTAAGTTTTTGTAGCTCGGTTTCTTTATTGAACTTCCGCGTTGGAATATTCCTCTATCAATGTTTTTTTGACGCGTTCTGACGTTTGCCCTTAAAACACCTTTAAGAAACATTATCAGACATCCGTGTTTTTGACACACACACTGTTAAAACCGAATTTTCAACATTTTAATGCGGTTTTGTGTCAAAAAATGTGAAGTATTTTCAATATTATCGGTCTCCGATGTATGTGTCCCCCTTTTTCATTTACAAAATCTGGCAACCCTGTCCCACGTAATATTTTATCCAACCAGAAGCAATATCGTCGGTCCCATGCCAAAACCATGAATGTGCAAAATTGTCCGTTTTGACACACGAATGTGTTTGCGCGCCATAATTACGCAGAACGTCAAATCCATATTCACGAAATATCAGTTGTCTGACAGCTTTCACAACGGTCGGTCCATGAATGTGACAGTTTAGCGTTTTTGGCGTTGCGAAAAATTCTTCAAAATATCTGAAAGTGCTACTTTCGTGTGCTTGGCATTGTCAACAATTATTTAGATTCATCTGAATGTACCAGTTTCGCGTGTATGGCGTAGTAAACAGTTATTTAGATATACGTGAGTTTGTCAGTTTCGGGATTATCTATTTTGATGAAGTTTACAAATAATCGTGAATGTAACAGTTTCGTGTTTGCCACGTTGTGTGATCAAGTGAATGTGTTGTGAAAACTGAGGATTTCAATTTACAGTATTTTGCTTTTAAATAAACATGAGTAACAGAACGGCTAGAATTCTGCAAATGGTGACCAACTCAGGAATTATTCCAGAGGACAATAATAATTCAGATGACAATAATCAGGTAAACTACTGTTATACCAGTTAATTTAATTAATGTAACAACACTGTTTTTATTTTAAATACTCAGGTCGAAAAACCAGAAACTATGGCCAAAGGTGACGACATTCATGAATCTGTCCAAAATATACAAGGTAAACAATTTTTAAATTATTTAAAGAGAAACTATTTTATTTCGATTTTGTAGATAATAACAATGCCATTGAAAACTTTCTTTGTTTTTTTTTTGGCTAGATAAAACTAGCAACGAGAGTATGCCATCCACTTCCAGCATGAAACCAAATATTTCGAATGAGACTGAATTTGAAATCGCTAGTTCTTCGGATAATTATGATCCAGAAAATGATTCTTCTTCAAGTAGTTCAAGCTGTTCAACATGTTCAAGTAGTTCGAGTCCAAGCACTGATTTCTCTGAATCCAGAAACAAAAACATTGAAGATGAACGAGGTTGTTGAGTTGATTATAATCAATTTTGAATAAATTTATGAGGATATTATTACTTTAGAACACCCAATAAAAAGAAAGAAAAATATTGCCCTATGGAAGAAAAACGTTAGGAAACAGAAAAGGCTAAAAGGCGAGTCATACGTTCGTGCAAAAAATTTGGAGAAACCGGCACGACCTCTGCTACCGTCCCCATGTTCTGGAAAAGCAAAACATGATTGTGATGCGTTTGTTACGGAAGCAAAACGAAAGGAAATTTATGATGCTTTCCGTGGACTGTCTTCAATAGACGACCAAAGATTTTTTGTCATCAACCACATCGAACAAAAGCTGAAGAACAGAGTCATAAGAAGCTTGGAAAATTCCCGAAGAACGTATACTTATAAGTATAGCTTGACGGTGGATGCACAAAAGAAAAAAGTATGTCGGGAGTTTTTCATGGCTACTCTAAACATAACAGATTCTTTTATTCGCACATCGATGCAGAAACGCTCTTCCACTGGAGTGGTTCAAGGTGACATGCGTGGAAAACACACACCTTCCAACAAACTTAAGAATAATGACGAGCAGTTGATTAGGCAGCACATCCTCTCATTTCCCGCCATTGAGTTGCATTACTGCAGAAGCTCCTCACAAAAAAAGTACCTTGATGCCTCTTTAAATATTTGCATTATGCATGCAATGTACAAAGAAATGTGCCGGAAGAAAGAAGTAACAAACTCAGTTTCTTTAGAAAAATATAGACAGATATTTAGAGAATATAATTTAGGGTTTTTCCGGCCAAAAAAAGACCAATGCAAAAAGTGTTTGCAGTATAAAGAAATGACAGAAAATGAAAGAATGAAAGAAGAGGAAAAATTTCAAGAACATTTAAAGAGAAAAGAATTAGCTCGCAAGTCCAGGGATGACGACAAACAAACTGCTAAAGAAAATCCAGAAGTATTGTCTTTCAATTTTGATCTACAAGCAGTCTTGACAACACCGAAAGGCCCAGCAGGTCAAATCTTCTATTTGAGAAAGTTAGCAATCTACAATTTGACTGTCTATAATTTGGGCAACCAAAATGTTCTTTGTTATGTCTGGGAAGAAACCCAAGGAAAAAGAGGATCGATTGAAATTTCTTCATGCATTTACGACTACCTTCTAGCACATCCAAATATTAGAGAAGTTCGAATGATATCCGATGGATGTGGGGGCCAACAAAAAAACTCCATTTTCGCCACAATGTGCCTTCAACTTTTTTCATGTCATCCTACTTTGAATCAAATCGATCATCAAGTTTTTTGAAACTGGTCACACGGAAATGGAGTGCGACTCAATACATTCGAAAATAGAACGAAAATCTAAGTATGTTCCTGTGTATTCTGCAGAAGGTTGGACACAAATTATGCGCAGTGCAAGGATAAAGCCTCGACCATTTGAAGTCAAAAATCTAACACACGAAGACTTTTACGATTTTAAGGCATTTGGAACACAGTCCTCTAATATGAACCAAATCACATGGCGTAAAGTGTGCTGGCTTCGCTACATAAAGGATGAGCCAACGAAAGTTTTTTACAAAACAGGTTTTACGGATAATGAATTTAAAGAGATAAGCTGTTCCAAAAAAGGAAGGCCCAGAAAAGTTAATTTAAACAAATCCTACAACGACGAGTTACCAATCTCCAAGGCAAAGTTTCAAGACTTGCAGAAAATGTGCAATGATCTCACCATACCCAAGATTTACCATAACTACTACAGATCTTTGAAATGTAGCGAACAAATCTGAGACTGTTTACTTGAGCCGAATGCATCGGAAAATGACTCAGATGAAAGTGATTAGTCCTTTTTGCAAAGAACAAATGTTTCATTTTACTGTGAATAAGTTGAGAATTACATTCTATTATTTTGTTTGTCTTTTCATTAAACCATTTTGCAAAAACTTGATAAATTGTTTCAATTTTTCTATTCAGCGAAACTGATTTTTAAAAAAATTCTTCAAAGGCAAAACCACGAATGTGTTTTTTTTTCAAGAAAAAACTCAAAATTTGCAAAATTTTGTTGAACATCTTTAACTGGTCGATACACCTTATAGTTACTACAAAATATAATTAAAATCTCACAACAACCTTATTTTTCCCAATTATTACATACTTTAATTGCAATTATCTCAAAACTATAGTTTTGCACATTCATGGTTTTGGCATGGGACCGACGATATGTGATAATTAAGTTCATTAAAGGTTTTTTAGTGTAACTTGTGTTATATAAACAAAAAACTAAAAAATTGTTAGCTCCAACAATTAATAACTAATAGATTATAACAATTAATATAGTAGAGTGGTGATAGTTTCCAGGAAGCGAAATAAATGTTAGTGGCTTAGTTTAACAATTATCCGGCTTGGAATATAAACGAAAACTAAAAAAATTTCTTAATTAGAAGCCTCATTTTACGAAAAATCATTGAAAAAAAATTTTTAGCAGGATATTATTGTTCCCCGATTAAATGATATTAAAAAAATTAATATTTAAGAGTATAATTATTTTTTACTTATTACGGCCGGTTTTGAAGCATCGTAATGGGAAAGTTCCGAAAATTGACATTTTTTTTTAATTTCTCAAATATTAATTTGTTAATAACATTTAAATTGTTTTTGTGCCGGTTTAAAACTTTTACACATTTTTCTAGACGTCATTCCGAATCCAATGAGCCCTCATGCAGCTCTCACTCATATAGCACTCTTCTAGGAGTATCAAGAATTAACATCATTTTAAGTTTGTGGACTAGACTAGCATTATTGCATTGTATAATTATTAGTTACCCACTTTTTTGATCTGTATTTATGTTTTTTTATTATTATTTATATACATATGGTTTATTGATTATGAATTTTGTTTGTGATATGTTTATTAGAATGCTATTTGTTTTTTCTTATTGTATCAAAGAAAAAGTTTTGTTTTACATATATTAAAATAAAAGAGTTTTAATTAGAACTGTTTCTAACCATAAATACTTTTGTCAGTTTTTCCATTGTATTAAAAAAGCACCCCATCAAATAAATTCTGCTTATCGTATTACAACTTACAACCCCAAAAATGTGACGAATTGCTATTCAGATATTAGTAGGGTGAGTGCGCCAGTAAGCCGGCCACCACCAAAAGTCGGCCACAAATTATTTAATTTCATTATAATTTGAACTTCCCGTAAATTTTTTACAGCTTTCTGTATTGGCGGCAATCTGTCATATTTTTAAAAGGTGATTAACAATACTTCTTTCCCCAATTGTCAAATCTTCTTTAGTAATTCCCGCGTAAAAATGGCGTGTCAAACAGTGATTGCTTTGTGTTAGGTTTTCAATTGTTAGAAACATCTAGAACACAAACTTTGAAGGTGAGTTAAAATTTATTTATAAGTGATTTGTGCGTTTTAGCTTTAAATGTTAGTTGAAAATACTTTAAAATATCATATAATTTTCGAAGAATCGTTAAATTATAAATTTTTAGGTTAAAAATATCATGGCCGGTTACTGGCATATGGAAATTGTGCTTGTCTTTATTAAATTCGTCTTAAAATGTATATGTGTGTCTTTGTCATTACCATATAGTTCAAAATTACCTGATTATTTGCGCCAGTAGACGGCCGTATGTACAGTCGATCAGAAAGAAGTTATGATATATTAAAATTACCGGCCGACTACTGGATCATTATTTAAGAACCATTAAAGGCCAGTAGTCGGCCTTTAAGATTTTTCGTGTCTCTCAGCACCGTTTTTGGACTAAAAATTTGTATTTCTTTGATTCAGATAATGCCAAACCAGAAAAAACGAAAGTTTCATCAATACTCTGAAAATGATATGCAAAACGCTCTTGAAGCAGTCAAAATGGTACTAAAATAAGGCAAGCATGCCGAAATTACGGCATACCTCGTGCAACCTTACAGGACCGGCTTCAGGGACGAGTTGCCATTAAAGCAAGACAAATGGGTCCGGATCCCTATTTAAGTTTGAACAATGAAAAAAGAATTGTTGATTGGTTAATACAGCTAGCCAAATGTGGTTTTCCAATCAAGAAACACGAATTACTGTCAACAGTGCAAAAGATTGTACTTGATGAAAATATTAAAACTCCGTTCAAAAATGGCAGACCGGGTCAAAAGTGGTATTCGTCTTTTATGCGTAGACATCCTATGCTTTCAGTACGCACACCTGAATCAATAGATAAGTCGCGAGCCAAACTGACAGAAGAATTCATTAAATCCTGGTTTAGGGAACTTGAGGCATTTTTAGAGAGCATTGGCGCTAGTGACATTCTTAAATGCCCATCAAGAATGTTTAATGCCGACGAAAGCGGTTTTAGCCTGTGTCCTAAATCAGGAAAGGTGATAGGTCCCAGAGGATACAAAAACTTGTTGGAAATTAAAAAGGAAATGGAAAAAGAGAACATTACTGTTCTTATAACATTTTCGGCGGATGGAAAGTTGTGCCCACCGTGCATTGTGTACCCTTACGTCAGACCGCCAAAAGCTATTGCTGAGAGTATGCCTTTAAATTGGATATTAGGGAAGGTGATGAGGTCGGATGTTTTCTATGAGTATGTAGCGAATGGCCTAAACAAGTGGATTTTGAGCAACAATATTGAAAAACCTGTCTTATTTTTTGTTGATGGACACCGTTCGCACATGTCAATTGACCTAAGTCAGTTTTACCACGACAATGGTATAATCCTATACGCATTACCGCCCAACGCGACTCACCTTATGCAGCCTGCTAATGTAGCTGTCTTCAAACCTTTGAAAGTATATTGGCAGCAAGCAGTAAGAACTTGGCAGAATGAAAATCTTGAAAAAACTCTTACAAAAGTGGACTTTGCGCCAGTTTTCAAAGAGGCCCTATTTAATCCCAAAATTCCAGAACATATAACGAAAGGGTTTAAACGATGTGGATTATTCCCCTACGACCCCCAGGCAGTATATTATTCTAAATGCGTGCAAAATGCCCTGGAAGAAAACAATCAAATGGAAGTTCAGACAAAAGAGCAGGAGGAAGAATTGTCATTTTCGGACTTTCAGAGTACTCGCAAAGTTTTGAATAGCTTAAAGTTAAATCTCGTAGAAAAAGTTGGTGAAGTGGATTGGATTTTAAAAGAGCTCCAAACATTTGAGGAAAACAAGTTTGGTGTCCAAGAAGTAACTGTTGTTGGCGAAGACTTAAATGACATACCAGAAATTACTACCATTTGTGAATATAAAGTCGACACTGATGGATCGCTGTCTTTAATAAACATAAAGGAAAGTAAACCTATAATGGAAGAAAATCCAGATGTAGATGAGATCAAGGTTAAAATTTTGAGAGTTGATACTATACATCCCAGCAAAAAAAATACAACGGAAGATGACCCTAGACTTTCCAGCAGAGAAAATATTGAAGACAACCTAAGTGACACTATACATTCCAGCACAGAAAATATTCAAGACAACCTAGGTGACACTAAACAGTCCAGCACAGAAAATATTAAAGGCAACCTAGGTGGCATTATACATTCCAGCACAGAAAATATTCAAAACAACCTAGAAGATAGTTTTCATTCCAGCACAGACAATACTAAAGGCAATCTAGGAATTCAAAATAAAACAGAATTTGAAGTGCTTAAGCAGGATACAAACGACGTTATTACAGAACTAGACAAAGACATGAAAGATGCTAATTCAAAGAATGGACAATTGACAGACGACAAGATTGATTATTTTAAGGAACATCTAAAATACCCTAAACCCCTGCCCAAGTCTAAAAGGGCCACATCAGGACCTTCAACAAGTGCCATATCAGCAGAGGCATGGCGGAATTATTATATTGAGAAGGAGAATGAAAAGGAGAAAATAGAACTTGCAAAGAAAAGAAGAAGAGAGCTTTCTGAAAAACGGAAGAATGAAAAAACTTTGAAAAACAAGAAAAAACAAAAAACCAAAGAAAAAGCTGAATCGTCTGCAGAACTTGTTAGAAAAAAGCAAAAGTGCGGTTTTTGTGATGACGAATTGGACAGTGATGCGGAAGAAGAGGGAGAGAAAAATATTGGGTGTGATCAATGTCCAAGGTGGTTTCACCTTAACTGTACTCAGTTATCAGGTCAGGCATATGACGATGTAAAAGAGCAAGATTTTTACTGCTTTATTTGCTGTGATGATTCAGAACTATAGTATTTTTTAGTACTTATATCTAATATATTTATTTATGTACCTGATGCGTGCCAAATGTTGTCATTTGAAAAAAATATGTACCTATGTATTTTAAGTTTAATGTTTTATTTGTTGCGATGATTCTCAACTAGATGTATGTAATATTTTAAGTAGCTATATTTACTTGTTTATGTTTTCGTAAGTAACGTTGTCAGCAGTTCAAAAAACATAACTATTTAATTTTTTTTTGCTGTAATGATTTTGAACTAGAACTTTTTAGCTTAACATGTTTATATTTGCTTAAATATGTACCTAATATCAATAGTCCGTTTTAAAAAAACGTTGATAAAGAATATTTTTTTTTATTTTCTATTGCATGTTTTAAGTACTTTTGTTTTACTTTTAGGTAAAACAAAGATGTGTTTAATTTTTTTTGCTATAATGGTTCTCTGCTAAATAATATAGCAAAATTTTTTTGAAGAAAATATTTTTTTTAATATTTTTAAGTATACTTTTATTTTACTTTCAGTTAAAAAAAAAACATGTTTTTTGCTGTAATGATTATGAGCTAGGTATACTATTTTAAATAGCTAACTACTTGCGTTTTTATATTACTTTTATGATATTTTCAGTTAAAAAAATCATTTATTTAATTTTTTTTTGCTGTAATGATTTTCAGCTGCCTAAATATAGTTTTTTAGTACACTATTTACATCTACAATCAAAACAATGCTTAGATACGGGCCTGGTACAAATTTGCTTAATTTACTACGGCCGACAACTGGTGTAGCAATGGCCGACTATGGGAACATAGGCGGCCGACTACTAGAAAAATGTTACTTTTTCAAAAAAAAATAAAAAGTGAAAACATGTTTAACTTAAAGGTTTCTCTGTCATATTCATTCAACTAAGAATTAAATAAGCTTCACGATGACTAGGATAAAAAATATTCTAAATTAAAACTCTTTGACGATATTCATTGTGTAAGTCGAAGTTGGTCCAAAAAGGCCGACTACTGGCGCATTTACCCTATCAAGGTAAGATAGAGATCTTTGGACCTCGGCCTTCGATCGAAGGCGTGAGAATCCTAAGTTTGGCGTCGACTTTAGCCAAAAAAATCACCTTTGGTCGGATTCTTAATATAATTAAGATTTAGATGATTTTGTAAAAACTTTATTTTGTAAACACTATAAACAACATTATATAAAACGCTATATAAGAAAAAATTAAAACAAAAAATTTAAATTCTGCATATCGGGGGAAAATATACAGGGTGATGATATATATTTTGACCTATTTTGATCATAGATAACTTCGGATTTGTAAAAGCCACGAACGGGCGTTTTTTTACCGATGTTTAGATTTGTCGAAAGTTCTTTATGACATCCTATTGTATCGGATAGAAAATGGCCCATTTTCGGTTACATGGAAACTTTATAATTTCTGAATAACTCAAAGAAAATTTAGGAATATGTTGTAATAAAATTCGAAATACAAAAAAACTAGTATAGACTTTCTTGAAAACAGTACTCTCAATTTGCAAAAACGTCACTAAACAATGAATCTTTACTAGACAAGTCACTAACTGCCGATTAGTAAACAATTATTAACATTTAATATTACTATTTTGTATGTGATAAAGATTCTGTGTTACAAAAAGTGTGTAGTAGAATTTGATAACCTTCCCTCTGATCATGTTCTTCTAATAGAACATTGTAACATATTTTATGGACTTTGTTCCGTACACGCGTTTTTACTTTATTTTTTTTGTATATTTTTTTTGGGTTATTAATTTTATTAATTATAGCTTTCTTGTTTTTAACTGAAAATTGCAAAAGGTTGATAAATCTCGCGGTATTTTGTCCGCGAAAACACACTAGTAGGTCCGGATAACTTACAGCCCGTTGGCGAAGATTTGGACCTGGAACCACTTGCTTGACACCTATCGAACGGTGACCATATACATTTGTGTCGATCGGTACTGTGCTCTAAATTACGAATCCATCGCCAGAACCAGCCTGGAAGTCATGGTAAGTCGATTTAGACCACTAGCCGTTTCGTTATTTTCTTTCGTTAAATAACATTTTTTTGATCCTCCGTTGCCGGATTAATTGTTGATTTAATTACAGTTCATTTGTAGTATTTCGTCATTTCTAATAACATTTTTTTATACCCTTTGCAATTTTCGTACTAACATTAATTTATTAATACAGATATATTGGTAAATGTATACAAAAACCATCTTTTGAATTTGGGTGTAATATTGAAATAATTATTATTATTTAAATACATGTGTTCCTATAAATACCTTTGGTGATAAGGGAATTTATTGATTTTAGCACTAGTTTTTTAGTACGGCGCGTCACCTGGTCAGTTGAACTAGGCCTACTATACAAACATCTCGTCCGTTGTGCAGTAAAATTGCGTTCAATTGTTAATATTAAAATTAGATATTTTTACGATAAATCAATAAAAATACGTTTTCAATTCGTCGTTTAACTTCAAAAAAACTAAGATCTATATTAAAACTGTTTGATACAAATTCATCATATTTTGGGCTCTTTAGTCGAATATCGGTTGAAATAAATATCGTTTTCAACACATATTTTAGATTTTTTAATTTGATTTAACTTTTCAAAATGGCTGATAAAATCAAATTAGCAAAAGCTTCTAGGGATATCTTTTCAAATCGCCTAAAAGAGATACTGGCTGTTGCAAAAATGGCAGAACAGGATGCTGATTATCATACTTCATTTAAAATGCGTTACACCGGTATTGATACTGCGTATAAATCTTTTGAAAAGCAACATTTGACTGTTGTTAATTTGCTAGCTTCTACTGATGGAGCTGATTTGGCCGCGGAAGATTTGATAAGAATCGAAGCTGATAATTGCTATTATGGTTGCTTAGCTATTTATCATAATTTATTTGAGGATATACAAGAAAATCCGATTACCGATACTTCTCAAATCCACTCGGCTCCTTCAGTCAAATTACCTAAAATTAAATTACCAATATTTGATGGAGATTTTCGTTCTTGGACTACATTTTATGATTTGTTTACCTCGCTAATTCATAAGAATCAAAATTTAACTAATAGTGAGAAATTTCAATATTTGCTCTCGTCTTTGTCTGAAAAAGTTTTACCCATTGTTAGCTCAGTACCTATAAATGATAATAATTATCCAATTGCATTTAAAACTTTAGTTGATCGTTTTCAAAACGAAAGATTATTAGCTACCCATTACTGGAATACGATGTGCGGTTTAGAAAAACTTAACTCTGATTCTGCTCATTTACTTAGGAATTTGATTGATACATTTTGTGAAAATTTGCAAGCTTTGACAAATCTCAATTTTCCTACCGATCAATGGGACTTTGTTTTGTTTAATTTGTTAATTCAAAAATTAGATTCAGAAACTGTTAAACGTTTTGAATTAGAAAACAGTTGCATTAAAATGCCAACTTTTAAATTACTTCTAGATTTTGTGCATCAACAATGTATCGCTTATGATTCGGCTGCTCTTTCATCGCATACTACGGTAAATTCACCCAAGAGGCCAATTAAACAAAAAACCTCACCATTTTCACTTTTGGTTGAAACAAATGTTTGTTCAGTTTGTAACTCAAATCATGTTTTATCGCGTTGCCCACAGTTTTTAAATAAAACCCCAAATGAGCGTTTTCTGATAGCAAAGCGAAATAAATTGTGCTTAAATTGTCTTAAGTCGTCGCATTTATTCTCGAATTGCACTTCTACACATTCGTGTAGAAAATGTAAGCAAAGACACCACACGTTATTACACTTCAATCGTAATGAACAGTCACCCCCTCAACAACCTCCTAATCAGGGTAATAATAATTTTGGTGATAATTATCGCAATGATACGTCGAATATCAATGCTTTAAGTATTTTTGCTAGCCCTAACAAACCCAGTACTACTGTTTTGCTTTCAACTGCTCGTGTTGACTTGGTGACTTCGAATGGTTGCGTATTCAACATTAGAGTTCTTTTAGATAGTGCAAGCCAAGCAAATTTTCTCACTGAAAAATGTCTTCGACGTTTAAATTTATTTTTAAATAAGTCGAACGTTTCTGTTCAAGGTTTGGGTAGAATGTCGACTACCGTCCTTGGTTCCACTTCTTGCAACATTCGTCCTACCGGTCAACCTAACCCTACTTTTAGTGTTGACTGTTTTGTTATTCCAAAAATTTGTGGTCCTATTCCAAACTTTTATTTTCAGCCGAATAGTTTGGATCATATTTCAAACTTGAAATTAGCTGATACAAATTTTAACTCCCCTGGCGAAATTGATTTGCTTTTAGGTGCCGACATATTTTCAAAATGTCTACAAGGTGGGCGTGTTAGGGGGTCTAACAAGGAACCCTTTGCTCTTGAAACTATATTTGGGTGGGTTTTAATGGGCAATATAGAATATACGGAAACTTCAGAACCTCTCACTTCACTTTGTTCAACTTTATTCGACCCATTGGAAACAATTGTTAAACAATTTTGGGAAACTGAGGAATTGGTCTCTACAAAAGCTTTGTCAGAAGAGGATGACCGTTGTGAAATGATTTTTGTTGAATCTCATTCACGAGATAAAAGTGGTAGATATTGTGTTTCTTTGCCATTTAAAGGACCTGACCCGATTTTCTTGGACTCGAGATCTTTAGCATTACGCCGGTATTTGAACTTAGAACGTCGTTTAGTAAATAATCCTTCTATGTATAAATCATATTCGGATATTATGATAGATTATATTCAAAGTGGCCATATGTCAAAGGTAACTGAGTTGAGTCTAACACAAAAGTGTTATTATTTGCCTCACCATGCGGTTTTCAAACCTGAAAGTACCACAACTAAATTGAGGGTGGTTTTTGATGCTTCGGCTAAAACTGCCAGTGGGGAGTCATTAAATGATACTTTGTTAGCGGGACCCAAACTTCAAAAGGATATCGTTACTATTTTGTTAAATTTTCGTATGCGTAAAATAGTTTTAATCTCTGACATTAGACAAATGTATCGTCAGATATTGGTCAAAAGAGATCATTGTAATTATCAACGAATTCTTTGGCGCAGTTCCGTTGATGAACCCATTTGTGATTATATTCTACAAACTGTGACATTTGGAGTGTCGTCTAGTCCATTTTTAGCTTTACGTACTATTCAGCAACTTGCTTGTGATGAAGGTTCGTTGTATCCTTTGGCTGCTAAAGTCTTGAACTCAGATATTTTTGTTGATGACGTCATTACTTCTTGCGATACTGTTGATGAAGCTCTTTTACTTGTAAATGAATTAAGAGAGTTGTGTATGCGTGGGGGTTTTGAACTTCGAAAATGGGCATCTAATAGCCCACAAGTTTTATCTAATCTTCCAGAATCTCTTTGTCGTACAAAATCTATTTCATTTGATTCGGATCCAGATTCTTTTATTAAAATTTTAGGTTTACAGTGGCATCCATCATTAGATTATTTTTCATATAAGGTTGACCCCCTTGACAAACCTTGTACGAAGAGAAACATATTATCCGAACTAGCAAGAGTGTATGATCCACTAGGATTTTTAAGTCCCGTTATATTTTTTACCAAGCATCTTATTCAGTACTTGTGGACTTTGGGTCTTGGTTGGGATGCAGTTCCACCTCAGCAAGTTCTTACCAAATGGTTAAAATATAAAATCGAATTACCTAAATTATCTTCAATTTCAATACCCCGTTTCATGTTTGACAAGAACAATATAGTATTTCAACTCCATGGATTCTGTGATGCTTCGGAAAAAGGATACGCTGCTGTTATCTACCTTCGCTTGGTTAGCCACACCAATGAAATTCGTACTCATTTAGTAATTGCAAAATCAAAAGTCGCACCACTTAAAAGAATCACTTTGCCTAGACTTGAATTATGTGGCGCGGTTTTGCTGTCCAAATTGATTTGTTATGTTTCGGATCTAATCCAAGATATTCCTCTTGAAATTTTTGCCTGGTCTGACTCCATGGTTACTCTTAGTTGGATAAAATCCTCTTCACATAGATGGCAGTGTTTTGTGAGTAATAGAGTCAGTCAAATTCAGGAAAATACATCGCCCTCAATGTGGCATTATGTCCCTTCCAAGGATAATCCTGCCGATTGTGCCTCTCG